>JBBMEG010000004.1:4202682-4218298 GCA_037832605.1 Cyclanthera cordifolia
GTTTCCTTGAAGCTGGAACCATGAAAGCGAGATCTTCTTATTTGTATGCCTCGTGTATTTGCTTTTATGCGTGATGAATATAAAGGTAGAAGAAACATATTAGTTTATCCTTTTCTTATAAAATTTATTGAGTCCTTTTTTCCCCTTTGTTTAGAACTATGTTTATATATACAAGGTTTATGTGTTCAGTGTGACGATCCCCTTGAGGAAAAACAATGAAGCAACCAAGATCTTGTTGCAAATTTATACAAGTTCTGCTATTTTGACCATAACTTCTTTAACATGTATTTGCTGTCAACATTCTGTTTCGTGGTGGTTTTCATTTTGGCAGGTATGTTTTCTCCCTTATAGTTTAGGACAGTCCTCTTTAGTAGGGTTCTTTTTATTGTATATAGTAGAATGACAGAAGCTTTCGGGTTTTTGTACTTACATTGGACACTACTTATCATACATTGAATTGATATGGTAAAAGTATACTTTTAATACCAAACATCCTGAAAAGTATACTTTTAATACCAAACATCCTGAAATAATGGGGGCTTGAAGAACTTAGGAGTGATGAGTTCAATCCATTATGACCACCTATCTAGAATAAGTATGTCCCATTAGGGGTGAGCCTGGACAGTCCTTATCGGAGCCTTTGGACAAACCCACATGGAAGACAAACAGCATTATTCCATCATCTTACTTTCAAGAAAAGTAGGAGAGAGAAACTTTCTATTGAAGTCTGTTCACAAGTGAGTGTTTTATTTTTTCACTCTTTAATTTTCCCTTGTCTCAGATGAACTTTCCTACTTCCTTCCATGATCTGAAAGGTTGATAATTCAGTTTCTTATCCCAATATGCAATGGAAAGTTGTTATTGTTGTTTGATTCCATTCCAATCATCAACCTCTGGTGATTGAACTCTTTTGAAAGCTATCTGCTTCACTCAATTTACAAATGGACAACCCACATGAAACACTTTAGCTAATAGACAAGCCTTATAATAAAGAAAATTGGAGCAGGTGAAAACCCCGACGAACATGGACATGTGGGCTCTCTCGAATAGAGAGTTGAAAACTCGAATCAAGTAGCTTTCTTACCAAATTTCTTTCAATAAGAAAGATAATTAGAGGAACAAACCATCTGTCTAGCGTTTGTCATTGCTTCACTCTGGCTGTCCCATGTTAGTCCTTGGATTTGTTTGATAACATTTTTACAATAGTTTAGTCTCTGTTTTATTATCATTTTAGTTTTTTGTGATTCAAAATTAAGCTTACCACCACTACTTTATCCAATGGTTTTCTTTACTTGAACAGATAAAAAACAATTATAGTTTTTTGAATCGAAAGAGCAGAGAAAAGTGTTCTGCATACTCTTGTTTGGTGGGTATCAGTTTCTGGCTAAGGTTATTTTGTCCGTCAAAACCTTGCAAATCAGAACATTTTCTAGCTCAAGAATAAATTTGTCGATTTCATTGTCTTAGATCGAAAACCTCATCTCGCTTCTGCTCATTCAGCCTTCGATTGAACTTGATCGGGTGTATAGAACTTGATCCCTACTCACCAAAGTCCAACAAAAGGTTCACCAACCTCCCAGACAGATCCTCAAAGCATCACCGAAATTCAGGAAGTTCTATCGTCTTTTGTTTTTTAGGCTAATAGGATTGAGGGTTTTCAACCTATCTTTCTTTTACTCATCATAACGTTGTCCATTTATTAGTTTTCTCTTCACTTGCAAACATTAAAAAAAGTATAGAACCATTATATAGAAAAAATAAGTTCACACAGTTTCGTAACCAATTGGTTTTTGAAATTTCAAACTATTACTCCACAAAATTTTTATTACCTTCATATCTACGTTTTATGTTTTTAAAAATCAAACCAAAATTTCAAACCTTAAAATTATAGCTTCTAATACTTGTTTTGATTTATGAAATTTAGTAAGAATTAACATGAAATCTTGTGCAATAAATATAAATTAAAATTTCAAAATAAAAAACGGTCTAAATTTTTCAGGTTTTACTGGTTCATCTGTATACCATTTATCATCTCATTAATTAAATTGCTTCCTCATTTCAGGTTTCAATATCTTACAATTCTCACAATTATTTTCACCCACTTTTATAACTTCTTTATTTCATGTAGTGGCGAATGAAGTAAAGTTTACCAAAATGTATTATTTTTTTAACGGCGATGAAAATCCTTGTTTTCCTAATGTGGACAAATAATCGATCAATGAAAAAGATAGTAAATTGAAAAAATGAATGATAACCATACAACAACTGCATAATGCATTCCTTAACGGAATTCCAGGTTACAACAGTCAAAATCATACATTACAATTTACAGTCTCTATGTCAATCAATTTAAATATAATAATAAAACTACATGAAATCGGTATAAAAAAGAATTCTGAAAAGACAATCTTATCCTCCTCTTCCAACCATGCCGTGTCTTCTTCAACCGCAACATCTTAACACATCACATTTTTCAGCTGAAGGAGTCTGGCTAACCCCAATTTGTCCAAGCAAAGAGGAGATGACAAGAACAGAGCTTCAGTTTCAGCGCAGGGAGGGGATCGAAACCAAAAATGATCTTGACAAACGAATGCACTGTAATCCCTCAACTTATTTCGCAAAAAAGAAGACAAAATAAAGCCTTTTAGTACAGAACTCAAACTTGGGAGAGATGTAACAAAGCGAACATGGAATAAAAATGTCTATCATTCTCAACCGACCGAAGAAATCGATGTAACAAAGCCGTACGAACAAACCATCAATCAGCTCACTATTGAAGGAAATGCACTGTAGTTGTACAAACAAGCACCCTCTCAAACCATCATTAAAACCCATTTGTTGAAGAAGGATTCTCTGAGTTTGTAGCATCCGTAGTTCCATTACTAGTTTTGCTAATGATTCCCTTACCGAAGTACTGGGCAATCACAGAAAACCCGTCTTTCGAACTCTTCACTTGCTGGAAGAACTGATCCTGATCCTTGTTCTGCTCCAAACTCCTCTTCATCTCTACTACTTTTCTGTAATCTGGAGCACACTCAGGGCATTCTTTTTCATCATCCCCCAAACAACGCTGATGGAAAGAATGCATACACATGAAGTGTACCGCTGGGAGATCAAGAGTGAATGTACATGCAGTGCACTTGCTAAGCTGAAAAATTCTTGCATTTTCTCTAAGATCTTCAGTTTCTTTTCTCATTGCCAATGTTTCTTCCTGCAAAAAGCTAATACGATTAATGGACTTTCTAGAAACGAAAAACCAAATAGTTCAGAGGGTTGGATTGTGTTTGATTCAAGCTTTAATTGGTAGAAAATAGATGGAAAAAACCATATGCAGCTTTGTACCTAAGTATTCATACTCTAACCAAGTTAAGTAGAAGAAATTTGAAAGTTTCAGATGCTCTTCAAGCTTTTGAGTACTCAATTGCTAACTTTTCCACTTTAAAATGAACTGCACATGCTTTATTTGCCAATAAATAGTGGTAACTACTAACCTGATACTTTTCAATTGCCCGTCTATCCTCCTCAATCATCTTGGATTCCTGTTCGAGCTTTCTTGCAATATAGTCCTTGATGACAGAAAGTGTGAGGCATGGATTTCTTGATAGCGTCTGAATAACTATAATAGGAGGCAATATATCATCCTTTTCAATATAAGTCAAAACTTCCTTAACTTCTTTGGAACAATCTTCTCCAAGTTCACTAAAGTACTTCAATAAATCTGCCCATAGAGAAGGGTCGCCACCCTTTTCTGAATCCCCCAATCTTTTACAGCAAGCAATCAAACCCTCGTGGTCGTGAGTTTGCATATAGCAAGCTATAACCTCTTTGTAGAGTTTCATTTTTTCATATAAATATATAAGTCCTTCCCTAAATGCGTTCATTTCACACAGAATAATCACAAGATCAACATCATAGAGAGGATTTTCCTGTTCTGATGGCCATGCACTCTTTAGCAGGCATAATCCCTTCTCTTGCCTTACAAGCCGGTCTTTATTCTCAGAGCTTGCTTTAGTATTGGACTCAGCTGACATCGATATTACTCCTGATCTGTCCACAAGACTAACGCTTCTTCCGTTGCTAACTTGGGACATTGATGGAAAATTTAAATCATTTGACAGATACAACTCCAACAGTGTATTGTTAATTTCAATTTGAGCAGGTGAGTCCTTTATCTTGTTTGTATACTTTTCGAGAAATTCCATAAACGACTGTGGGTGATGAATGAAAATGTTAAGAAAGTCAACAGGAGATGGCAACATAGATAAATATGTGCCATTAGAGGCCCTTTTCTTCAATGATTCACCATCCTCAGTACAGAGCTGCATGAGAATCTCAATTGTCTCACTTGGCATATGCGTGATTAGAATCTTCCCATACTCCTTAATTGTCACCCCAGCTTGACTAGGCTCAAGGCTTGCAATATACTGCAAGGCTTCATCATATCTTCCAAGGTCTTCAAGTAAGATTTTAAGGTACCATTCATGCTTTCGTTCCCTTCTAGCAACATACATGGCATGCTCATGGTAATTGGCAGCACGGCAAACCCTTATTGCAGTCTCAACATCAAATTTATGCTGCCCGGCACTATCCTCGTTCTTAATAAATACATTCAGCTTTTCAACATCTTTCAATTTGGTGTAGCAGTTTAGTAGAAGTGTTGTATGATCTTTAGAAGCGAGCCCTTTCTCATGCAAATTTTCCAAGTAATTCGTGAGGTTATAGATTCGTTGCGCATCAAGAAATTTCTGTATAACATAAGAGGGCTCAAGATGTCCAATAGTATGGATATACTGAGCCATAGCCTCATCATAATCTTGCTTGCTGTATAGATGGTCCCCATACTTCCTTAGCACTTCTGCAGTTGCAGCAGCATCAGCTTGCTGACTTTGAACAAGGTTTATAGCTATGGTGTACAAATTCTTTTTAAATAGCATATCTAATTTGCTTTCCATATCTTTTTCCCCAATACATAGAGCCGATTGGTCGTCCATTATAAGTATAATACTGCCCCACTCACAAAGCATGTGAGAAACGTCTTTAACTACTAGACTATGGGCAATCAGTCGATTCTTCAGGTCATAAATATTGAAGGAGTTCTTTCCATTTCTCTGATCTGCAATTACACAGAGCAGGTAGCCACGAAACCATCCTACAAGCTTTTTTTCTCCTTCAAAAGCCCAGCAGGGACCACGTCCATCAACCTCATAAAAATAAACAGCCTCGGGACGACCAATTATCAACTCCTAATTGCATAAAACATGGTAATCATTATGATTATCATTATGATAGAACATTAAGCAACATAATCGCACAACAAATGATATATAAGAGATTAGAAATGCATACTGCGCGATCACTCATTGTAACACCATTCACACCACAGCCAATATGATCCAGAGTTTGCCTCTTTGGTGGTTGACTCTGCAGGCTGAATAAACTCACTGAATCAGGAGTTACCGTGAATAACTGTAGAGCTTGACCATCAACTCTGACCCCCAGCCCTGTTATAGATGTTTGGTTCTCGTTTGAGGTGTCTACCTGAAGCTTAAAACGATTGATACGTTCACGTGCAATGTCCCCTTTGATGCAGTATATGCAACCATTATCTAGGCCAATAGCTATAAGTAGTATTGGCGGTGCCTCCTCAAGGACTAAGAATGATGTAATCTGCAGTAGTAAGCTCATAGGTCTCACAATTCCATCATAATCAGGAAAATGTGCATCCAACGAAATAAAACATGAACATTCATGGTTCAAGATGTCAAGTCTATAAAGTAACTCCCCACGAAATAGGATATTGTCTGAATAAAATGAATTCACAACACTACCTTTGCCTCGGGAAATTGATTAGTAAATATCCTCAAAATTCCAATGCACTCAGGACTTGTTGCACTTGAGCCCTCCGGCTCAATTTTATCAAGGTCAAAAACCTTCAAACACAGGGTTTGCTGCGGAGGTATTTGCACATCTTCTCCAATAGTGACTACAAAGTTCCTTTGCTGATTATCAGTCAAAACATTAAAATGCAAACCATGTCAATGATATATCATTAACAGTTCTATCTCTGGGTACAGGTAAATTAAGACTTCGGCCATAGTACAAGGACAAGACAACAAATTTATAGGCAAAATTCACATAACAACAGATTCAAGGCGTTGGCCAAAGAGAACATGGTATATTTTACACAGCACTTCCTGATAAGGATGAAAAACTATCCCGATCAATACATTAGTATGATATTGTCCATTTTATGCTTTGTTTTTGTTTTCTCACAAAAGTTCTAGTACTATGGAAGATGATTGTCATCATTTACCCACCAATAATATTTCCCTCATCTAATCAATGCGGAACAACAACAGTTCCAAGTTCAAAGGACTAATAATGGTTAATTGGGCAAACTAGGACCAGTATGAATCGAAGTCATGCTGAAGCAGCACACAAAATTGAAATTTCTACAAGAAAAAAAGGAAAGAAAGCAATCAGCAACCTTCAGCTGTTGCAGAAATAATACGGTTGAGGAATGAGCTTGAAATCCATAGCTGAACTTGAGCCCTCGATCCAGTAGGTTAACGCTACCGTCATTGCAACCGATCACAACCTTCCCTCTTCCGCTCGAGCAACACTCGATCTTCTTTTCCCTGATCTCTTCCGGAATTGTGCACCTTCCGGCTAGTTTCTCTTCGAAGAACTCGAATTTCCTCCATTGATACATCCTCCTTTTATCGTTTCACTTGCTAATAGGTTGATCGTCGAAGCTCACAAAGGCATTAATAAAACAGATTGCTGCCATTTAGCTTGAAGATCAACAATAAAATCAGAATCCGATACGAAATCCCTTTCTCTTGTAGAATTTTCCTTGTTGTCGCCATTCCCCTTTGCGATTCTCGAATTGACGACGTTCTGCAAAATTGTCTTCTCTCACCTTCCGCTCCCAGAATTTCTAAGCCGGGCCAACAGTATTCCATTTTGGGCCGACTGTCGATATATGGGCCGGCTCAGAATCTTAATGAGCCGACTATCGAGTGTACCGGTTTGGAAATAAAGCCGACTCAAACATTACTGGAACAACCAACTTAATGTTCTAAATTCTAAATTTTAGAAAATAATTGATAGAATGTCTAGTTTTTTTTTTCTTTAATTTGTGTCTAAATTCTAATTTTCATTTTTTTTTTTTTTTTTTGTGTGTAATAAATTAATATGATTTTTTGTAACAAATATTCAAAATGGATAACTAATATTCTTTCTGTTGACTATGATGGTTGCTTGGATAATTAATAAAAAGTAGGTGAGGGAGAGTAGAAATGTAGAGTTGGCATTGTGCATCTTTGATGAATGTGCAATGTTTTGAAGTCTGAACACCATCCATCTTAGCACAAACAAGTGTAAGAGTCCACCCTCAAAATCATTTTTGCATTCCGCGTTGTTCCTTCGATGAGTATAAAATCATCTTTGATTCTTGCTACTCCAAGACGTACCACTTTTAAATAACAGTTTAGTGTCAAAAAATACAAATACAAATATGGAAGAGATGAACAACTGTTAGGGGAAGCGATCGATTGAAGGCAGCCAACATTTTTCTGAGGTCGAAGGAAGTGCATAGAGGTCCTCCCTCCTATCGACCTGGTACGTTCTGTCAACTTTGTATGTTAAGGTTTTTACAAACTTAATGTTTACTGTTGTTTGATACGTTTACACGAAGTGGCGCCGGAGCATTAGAGGATTCGATAGCTAAAACCTCGGCTGCAATGGTGAAAGACACTAAACAAGAAGGTGAGGAATCGGTAGAATCGTACAAGTATGCACTAACTGATTATATGCCTTCTTCGCAATCGTTAGACGAGTTAAAACACCAGCTTGAAACTAAAAGCCATGATACTGAGGGTGGGCAACATTCGAACGAGGAGGAGGCCCCTGTGACAAAACCAAACCCGCGAATAGTGAAAGGAAAGGTGTTTGTTTGAGTAACATTCACATTTTCCTTTTGATATCGCTTATGAGTACCCTAATGTGTTTTAGCTTGTAGACTAAAAATAAGGTAAAAGGGAAAGGAACAATGGATGTAAAACTGCCAGGGGTCATTGAAATCATACTAAAATCGGTATTTCCATTCTTGTCATGGACTTCATGACCGGTATTGTTGATAGGGAATACCTATCAATTGAGCACGACAATGAAAATACAAGAAAAAAAATGTTACCCAGCTCTGTATAATCCTACTGAAAAGAAATGATCTTACATCCATGGTGCGACTAGGATGTAAATGGCCCCATAGAGTCTCAAAACACTGTCAAATAATGTTTAAATGTTGAAAGTTGGCATCATTCCTCCTCTCATAAAACCATTGTTGCATGAAATACTTATCATGTTCAAGCAATGAGATTATTGGTTAATTCACGTGCATAAACCAGATGTGCATTTAAGTTCTCTGAGACATTCGTTGTCATAATTAGCATATAATGTGTAATACCTTATCTAAAGAAAGGAAAGTTCAAGGTTAAACGTTGATCAAGTTAGACCGACGCCATTTCTGTTAGGACTGAAGCAACGCTATTAGGTGAGACGTGTGGTCATTGACTCATGCTTAAGCGACATGGTTTTTGTTTCTAAAGGAAACGATGTCGTCTAGCTCTTCATTTATTTTCGATTCATGCTGATGAATTCATTTTTTGAGTGGATAATTATCTACAGGTTCTAGAAGCTCAAAGCTCGAAGCATTGGGTGATGCATACATCCTACCTCAGCTTGAAGGTAAGTAACTTTTTTCTATATCGTGTACATTTTTATTTGTTGTATGAACGTTTAGGGAACTAGTGTAAGTTGTTAGTTATGTTGTACTCTTTTATAGTGATGTATATGAGTTGTAAAAGGTGTTTTGTCATCTCTTTGAGTGACGTATGAGTTGTTAATGATGTTCCACTCTTGTAAGATTATAGTGTGTTGCTAATGGCGTCTCATTCCATCAGTACGATGTGAGGTGTTGGTAATATTTTACTTCTTTAAGAGTGGAAGGTGAGTTGATGATGGTATTTTACTCCTTTGTGAGTGCAGTGTGGCTTTCTAAGGGTGTTTTCACTTCTTTGAGATTATAGTGTGAGTTATTAAGAGTGTTTAACTTCTTTAAGAGTGATGATGAGTTGTTAAGGATATTTCACTTCTTTGAGAGTGTAAGGTGAATTGTTAAAGGTGTTTCACTCCTTTGTGAGTGCAGGGTAAGCTGCTAAGGGTGTTTCACCCATTTAAGCTGCTAAGGGTGTTTCACCCCTTTAAGAGTGCATGATAAATTACTAATAACTTTTCACTCTTTTGAGAGTGCATGATGAGTTGTTAAGAATGTTCCACTCATTTACTAGTGTGAGGTGCGTTGCAATGGAGTTTTACTCGTTTGAGAGTGTGGAGAGAGTTGTTAGTTATGTTTTACCCATTAAATCATGCAGTCGTACTTGTGTGTTGATGATATTAAATCGCACTTGAGCGATACACGATTGTTCAAGGTGTTAGTTAAACATTTTTGAATGGTATATCATGAATCGAGACATGAATTGATACAAATACGTAATTTGTATTATTGAATGATGATGTATGATAAGTTGTATATGCGAGCTTCATATTCCTCAACAATTGTTGGAAGAGTGACGAGTCGAGCTTGGTTCTCGGGGTTGAGATTGATTGTTAAACATTTAGGAGGTGTCCTAGTGTGACTAGTACGACGACCAGTGTGAGATTGGTCGTTCAAGTAGTTAAAAGATGTGTTAGGATGTACAATCTTGAGTGAGTATCTTTTGGTATATAGGTTCTGGTAACCATCGATGCATGTAAGATAATAAGGGTCGTGCGAGTGGGAAAAGTGTGAGTGATGTTGTATCGATTTGCTCTAGGTGGTAAAGGTTTATGGTGGAATTTCTTATAATGGCGTGTAGTTTGCGAGATCACCACTCTCTAGTTTGCTTTAGTGCTCTCATCTAGGCGTTCATTGTGTTGCTAGCTAGTTATCAATGTCATGAGTAGTATGTACTTATGGGTGCATGTGCAGAAAAGTTTCACGCTCTAGTTAAGGAGCTTAGTGAATAGATATTTGCACTTTAGATTTGAGTACAAAGACGCATGTCAAATAGGGTCGTTCACTGTAAGAGGTTGGCAGCCTTGAGATCTTGAGTATAATAGATATGGTCGATCCGTGTACAAGAGCTACTAGTATGATTCTTTAGCTTCTACTGATGAATGACAGTTTACTGCACAGAAAAGCTACTTACTTTGTATGTACATACTCACTGTTGCGATATTGTTTACTCTAGTAGGTTTCTATGATACTTGGTTGTGATTGGTGGCTATGCGTTGTAGTAGTTGGATCAAAATCACGATCTAGAATATTAGTTTGTTGTCTTTTAGTTGTAATCTATTGTATGCTATCTTGTAGCTTTTAGGGTATTACATAATGATTCACTCAAAGCATATACACAAGCCCACATGTGCACATGCGCTTCTTTGAAATAACCCCTAACATTCGGGGACATTTTATTTTAGCTATCTTAAATAGTGTTCGTAATCTTTAAGCGTGTAAGCATTCACACAACTAAAATAAGCTAATGTTAATGCTTTTGTTCTACGACCTGGTTTTATATTCTTTGAGAGGTGGAATATGCATATTCCATAGTGCGTGTTGGTGTATGCACTAGAAAATTTATTTTTTGTGATCAGGTGGCAATCATAGACTATAATTAAAT
The DNA here is from genome assembly GCA_037832605.1 of Cyclanthera cordifolia. Classification (NCBI taxonomy): domain Eukaryota; kingdom Viridiplantae; phylum Streptophyta; class Magnoliopsida; order Cucurbitales; family Cucurbitaceae; genus Cyclanthera; species Cyclanthera cordifolia. Next base: position 4,213,404 of record JBBMEG010000004.1, read on the forward strand.
CCTCATGATCCCCAAACACTACTTTCAAGTTCCTGAAGAACCACCCCCATAATGCATCGTTCTCATAGTCAACAACTGCAAATGTTAAAGGATATATTCTTGAATTCCCGTCAAATGTGTTTGCATTAATCAAAGTATCAATAAATTTATTTTTAAATGATGCCTCGTCTACTGATATGGCATGAAGGAAATGTTCCCACACCCTTACGGGAGCTGTCATACTCATTAAACAAGTATTTACATCGATCGTCATCGTCAACATTATGTATTGTGTAACTGACTGGATCCTGTGAAAACAAAAGTTAGTAGGCACTGCATAGTGTATACTAGATAAAGTGATCCTAAAACCCATTTGGGAGCTTCAGACTAATGGGTATAGTATCATGTATAACAAAAATAAGTGACTCCAACACTACTAGGTGGTATATTGTACATCATAACACAAAAAAAGAATTGAGTGTTGGGAATTGTGGGGTAGGAGCATACATTTAAATGCTGCGTAAACGTGTGAATAACAAAAATTTCACATTAATTAATATAATTAATTAACTTTAGATTAATCAAATTAATCTACCTGCAATTACCCTAGGTGATTGACATGTTGTAAATAAAAACTCACCTTGGTTGACGTCTCTGATCAATTATGGCGAGTCTTTATGCTAGAGATAATCACGATCAATCTCTGGACCTTCTCGATTAGTCTCCTTCCAAGGCTCATAGTAGAAAAAGTGAATGGTTAAATTAGAAAAAATATAATATCTTTTAATATCCAATAAAAAAAGATATTATGATAAATCAAAGATTTTTCTATTCTAATTTAAAATTAATTTTGTTTATTTTTAATTGATATTTATCTAGTAAATCTCAACTCTATAATATATCAAATATATCATAATAAATAAATCTCTATAACTAATATTTTCAATATATTAATTTTTCTATAAATAATAATTATCTAATAATTATTAATTCAATTAATATGTCCAACATATTTAATTAATATTCTCCATACTAATTATCCAATAATTATTAAACAAATATGTCTAACATATTTATTATAATTTTGTTTCAAATAATTATCTAATAATTATTTAAACTTTAATATGTCAAACATATTATTAGCTGACTTCTCTCAATAATTATCCAATAATTATTTATAATTAATTTATCATGTAAATTAATTTGTCCTTTTTAATATTTATCCAAAATACTTAATATATCCAATATATTAATTAGTTAAGTTTATCTATTAAACATAACACTCCTATTAATTATGTCCAACATAATTAGTTTGTGAATTTGAACTCTTCAAATTCATTGTCTAATGAAACAGTGTACCAACAATTGATTTAGCATAGGACCGATAGACCTATAGATTGGAAGCTACAACGACTTGGGATCCAATCTCTGCTCGTTAACATCAGGCTTATTCCACTAAAGGCCAGTGCTGAACTCACTCGCACTATAGAACAAGTTAACGTCTACGGATATAATCGGTCATCAGCCATATGATCCTTCACGAGCTTATTGGTAATGCACAGCTGGGATAAGAAATTCGTTCTACCCCTATGATTACATCTTTCTCCTTAAGCATCACTGATTCCTCTAATGAATAAACTGTTTATGACACTATAAACCATTGTCCTCTCGAGCCAATGAGAGGCATGTATCCTTTGTTCAAGTCCTAGAATCAGTTTTTAAGAGAACAACTCTACTTCTTCAACAATATTAGGGAAGACGTGAATTTCTTCTTGTGACGTTGTGTTTCCAGCCCCTCACTACGACAATCCCCAACGTGGGAGGCTTATTGACCTAGTGCTATTTGACTAGTCTCACTCATGCACATCAAATGACGTTTTCATAAAGCAAGAGTTCGTAACCGACTCATGATTAAGATCACATCGACATACGATCATCCTTAGCGAAGTAGTTTGATACGAGTCTATAATGAAATTACTAGTTCGATCATAAAACTTCTGGTCCAGTCATATGCAAAAACTCCTTTTTGGATAGGCGCCCCCACTCATATGTCCCACATGAACAGCCAGGATCAGGTTATTTGCAACTATTACAAAGCTGGCCCCACACCCACAGTGTTACTAGAACTTAGGCACCCTAGCCTTAGTCCATATACTGTAGACAATTTAGGTTATAAACTTGGAGTTAGATCCACTTTTATGTCCCACATACTTGTCCAAGTGTTCATATTAATAACCAAGGGTTTATCGACATAAATCTAATTAATGTGATAAGGTTGAATCACGTTTGAATATTAAATATTTGTTGACTCATTTACACATGTCTCATTTCTACTCGTCCGTCGAAATCTCGTGTGAACAAATTGGCACGCCCAGTGAGACTATCTCTACCTCTTATCTCTTCATCTCTCTCAAGAAAGCATGAATTCCAAAGAAGTCTCTTTCAAGGTTGTTACTTCAAGTGATTCCTATATGGGACCTGTTACAAGAAGTCGCTCAAAAGAAATCAACCATGAAGAGAGCCAAACACCTGTCATTGCAAACAAGATAATGAAGCGTATGACACAATCGTCTAAAAATTACATCATCGCTACAGGAAATTTTGAGTTTTTCCAATATGCTCTTCCTCATCATCAACCAAGCGGATTTTCAAACCCTGATGTGATGTCCGTTATGATGACTAATGCGGCCACAAATGAAGAAAGATTAGCCGAATGTTAAAAGAAGATTACCATGTTATAGATGGAGGGTGGAGGGTCGAGATTTTGTTGAGTCTAGCCGTACCGTCGTCGTCAAAGATAAAGAAAAATCTATCATGCAAGAAGATCACTCTCAACACTCTGCTTCAATCGCGACATTATGCGTTCAACAATTACAAGACTTGATTATGTCTTCCGTTAGAGCACAATACGATGGGCCAACTCAGAACTCTCTCTTGTATTCAAAGCCGTATACCAAGAGAATCGACAATCTAAGGATGCCAACTGGTTACCAGCCGCGAAAGTTCGAGCAATTTGATGGAAAAGGGAATCCAAAGCAACACATTGCACACTTCATTGAAACATGTGAAAATGCTGGTACTAGAGGAGATTTGCTGGTGAAGCAATTTGTTCGAACTCTCAAAGGAAATGCTTTTGACTGGTATACTGACCTCGAATCCGAGTCTGTTGATAGTTGGGAAGAACTTGAAAGGGAATTCTTTAACCGTTTCTACAGTACAAGAAGAACTGTCAGCATGATAGAACTCACCAGCACTAAACAAAGAAAGGGTGAGCCAGTCGTTGACTATATCAACCGCTGGAGAGCTTTAAGCCTCGATTGCAATGATAGACTCACTGAACTATCTGCAGTTGACATGTGTATTCAGGGTATGCATTGGGGACTCCTTTACATTCTACAGGGAATAAAACCTCGCAGCTTTGAAGAGTTAGCAACTCACGCTCACGACATAGAGCTAAGCATTATGAACCGAGGAAATAAAGATATTCTCCCAACTAACATCAAAAAGGAAAAGAAAGAAGTTAACAATACTGAGAAAGCTTTCAAAAATATTTCTAAAGAATCCATGGTTGTGAATACAAATCCTGTCAAATTTTACTCAAAAGAAAAGAACAAGAAGGTGGAAAAGTAACCAGATAATGGAGAGAGGCGTCATTTGACTTTGAAAGAGACGCAAGAAAAAGTCTATCCTTTCCCGGACTCTGATGTCGCAGACATGCTTGAGCAACTTCTTGAGAAAAACTCATTCAGCTGCCAGAGTGCAAACGACCTGAGGAAATGAGGAAGACCAATGACCCTAACTACTGCAAATACCATCATGTTGTTAGTCACCGAGTAGAAAAATATTTCGTTTTGAAAGAATTGATTCTAAGACTGGCTTAAGAAAGAAAAATAGAGTTAGATTTGGATGAAATAGCTCAGGCAAACCATGCTGCTGCAATATTTTCTCCAAAAGTATAATCATTGGCAAGATCATCAAATAATCAATTACGAAGCATGATCCAGTTTGGATCACTTGAGCCCGTGATTATCTGGTCTCAAGAAAAAAGTGCCAATAAAAAACTTACAAAAGAAGAATATCCAGGGGAACATATTCAAGAAAATAAAGAGTCAGCTAAAGATGAAAATGATGGCTGGACTATTGTGACGCGTCGCAAAAGACGACAACAAAATTACGTTACAAAAGAATTGCGTCTGTTTCAAGAATATAAGAGAGGAAACAAACTTCCAAATAAAAATAGAAGAAAGTTTTCTGGAAAACCTAAATTTGTTACGGAGGAAAATGAAAACTTTTGTCGGACACGTCAAAAGATAACACTTGTTGAATTCTTCCCAAAGAGCTTTCTAACGCACGATGAAGGAAAAAAAAAAATACTTGATGTCGTTACATGTCATACAATCACCTTAATAGAAGATCTAGCAAGCTCGTCAAAGATGACAAATAAACTTGGAGATACATATTCTTTCAATTTAGAAGAGTTAGTGTCACCTTCTCAAGCAACTAAGAATACTCTTATCGAGGTGTTGACAGGCACTGACAGTGCAAGCATTCAAATATCCAAAAAACTTACCAATAAACCATGTTGTATGTCCATAAGTTTTACCGATGAAGACTTGTTGCTCGGTTTGAAGCCAAACAATAGACCATTGTTTGTCTCGGGATACATTCGAGAGCAGAAAGTCGGGAGAATCCTTATTGATGATGGATCAGTTGTGAACATAATGCCTAAGTCAACTGTGAAGCAGTTAGATATTTCAATGGAAGAACTATCTAGTAGTAAACTAATGATCCAAGGCTTTAACCAAGGCGGACAGAAAGCAATTGGAATGATCCATTTGGTGTAAAGACCCGACCCAAACTAGGGTCAATTATTACTACCTATTTAAACAACTATTAAGTAGCCCTTAAGATGTAGG
>JBBMEG010000004.1:4224264-4235498 GCA_037832605.1 Cyclanthera cordifolia
AATGGTACATTTTTTTTCCAAACCATAAAGATTAAATTTTAAAATTTTAAATAATATGTCCTAAACTTTAATTTTCTTCAAACCAAATGACTAAATTTTTATATTTTTAAATATACGAACTAAAATCTAACTTTCTTTAAACGTACTAAATTTATCTTAATTGAAAATTCATAACTCAAAAATTAAAATTCAAACTGGTCCTTTAGGTTTTTTCTCAAAATATAATAAAAATCCGAATTTTGTTTTTTTTTTTCAAAAGAAACATCTCACAAATTAGGAAACACAAGAGTCATAAAGTTCAAACAACACTAAAGCAAGCAGTGAAGAGAGACTCTTCCTCTAACCAATATCCTTCCGACCACAAGACAAGAAAAATCAAATAAACACAGTAAATAAGAACTAGGCACCACCGACGGGTTAGCCAGCAAGTCTGATCGAAATTTTGTTATTGGTTCTTCACTGCAACTATTCTCAATATTAAAACACACAAAGAAGGCAAATGGAGATGAACCAATAAATCATAATAACATAAGATAAAATCAAAATAATGGTTTTGTTATTTTCATTAAACAAAATTCAGTTGTATAAATTAAATGGACTAATCATATTGTTCATCTTCATATTCATTCCAGCCTAATCTTAATCCTTCGACTAGAATCACCATAGCTTTGCTCGATTTCTTATATGAAGAAAGTATTTAATGATGCGACGAGATGAATCACACGTTCACGGTGTTGCACAGGAACATGAGGGACAATGCCGACGCATCGCCGCCGTGTCTCCCACTTCCGGCGAGCCGCTCGTAGTAATCAACGCAGAACAAAGACAATGAGAGTTGAACCTCATCCTGAGTCCAAACTCGCCGCCGCACCACCTCCGAGTACCCGAGTCGACTCAGTACCGGCCGTATGCTCACCATGTACAGCCGCTTGTATCCTCCCAGCGCCACCACTACCGATTTTACCGACGGTGGAAGCGGCGACGTCACGTGCCGGAAGCAGATTTGTTCCCAAACCGATTCGCTTCGAGCGATCGTGCACCAGAGGCGGCAAACGCAGGCGGCGATGCCGATCGACGGTCCGTCTAGCCGCTTGAGGATTTCGATGAGAATGTCGAGATTGTCGTTGATTATGAACTTTTGCCGCTTCTCGTTCGGCTCAGGTATGTGATTCTTCTGCATTGTGAATGATAAGGGATTTGGTTAGGTTGAAATGCTCTGATTCTGCGATTTATATGGAAATAGATAGATAGATCTGGTGAAAATTCATTAACAAGGAGAAAAAGTCTTGGATGGTGAAAATTCATTAACAAGGAGAAAAAGTCTAGGATAGGATTTGTTTTGCTGTGCGTCTCGATTCTCGAAGTCTGGGTGTTTGTAAAAATGCCTGTGAGAAGGATTGAGAGGGTATCGAGGAGAGTGGAGAAGGAGCCAAAGAATAAGGCTCCAAACCAAAAAATCCTCAAACCAATGCAAATCAATGCGATGCTGTTGAACTTTTTTATTATCTTTCTTTGGTTTCTCTTTTCTTTACAAAATTGGTTTTGGGGCTTAGCAGAAGCAGCTCAACCTGTAGTTGAATTTAGGTTGTATGTTTGTGTGCGGATTCCAAGGCTATGGTCATGTATCCGTTGTGATTTGGGAACCACACTTTCATAGAGAAAGGTCTTTTAAATTCCCAGTATATGGATATGTTACTGTCTTTATGTATGTTTTTATGTCTAATCTTTTCTTAACTTCAGTCTTTGGACCATGTCTAAACGTTATTCATTGGATTCTCATTTGAATGTCCATCATGAGTTGGTCTAATAAACAATAAATATAGATACAAATCATTAGGAATCACTTTTTTACGGGGGTTTGAATAAATAATTGCAGATTAATTATTTTGAGTGATTAAAAATATGAGGTTATTTTGAGTGATTTTGATAGAGAAATTATCGTAATAGCTTGTTTGAATGAGATATTTAAAGAGTCATTATAAAAACTCTTTTTTAATAGCTCTATAGAAGAGTCAAACAAACACCCCTCTGTTTATTTATTTGACAACCAATTGTTGAGGGTATTGGGTACTCGGTTTGTTCTCTAAGAAAATATAGTAAGTCCTAGGCTATGTTTGTTTTTGGTAAAAGAATAGTGGTAAACAACCCCTCTTTATATTTGGTAGCCAACATCTATTTTTCAGAACTCTTTGTTTGTTGGTAGTAAATAACCACCTTTCACCACTCATCAAACTCCACACTAAACTCTCTATCGAACCACTAATTACATCAATCGTCAAATAAGTAATTAATTATTCCAACTATCGTTAATATTAATCCTCAAACCAGTAGTTAATTACTTCAATTATATTCAATCATTCCACTTCTCTCCACTCTTCTCTTTTCTACAAAAAACAAACACAAAAGTTTCCTTGACATCACTATGTTTTTCTAAAAAGTAGAAAAGCATCTCATTTAAAATCCTTGTCTCTACTGAAACCATTCCACATACTCCTTTTCTACCTAAGTAATATATTTTGTTTTTGAAATTTAAACTTTTGTCTGGGTAACTTTATTCATACTCCACAGTCTCACATGTTTACTCTCTTTCCGCCTCAAGAATAGAGGGATTCTGATTCCTAAGCTTTTCTCCACCTTCAATTCCTGGTTTTCTAGAGTCACTGTTTTATTGACGCAGATTTTAAGTATACGGCCTATTCGACTTGGACGTTGCTCCACTCTCTCTTTCTCTTTAGAAGAGGGATTCAATGATTTTCAATTTCTCACACGCAGTTATAGACGGACCAGAGACCTGTGGTGGGTGTAGAATTTTAGACTATAAAAAACATGTTGACAATTGCCCAAGATTCTAGTAAATCATAAAGGGTTTAATCTATATTATACCCTAACTACAAAAAGTAAGATATATGGATAGATAATGTCTCATAGTCGAAGTAAGCATAAACTCACTCAAGTACTTACTAATGTAAAACTAACATGTTGACAATTAGATAATAATGTCATAAAGGTATATTTTGCATTGTCTTTGATTCTTAGATATCTATAGGTTTACTCTAAAGTTTTGTGCTCGACTTAAAATTATCATTCATATGATTGCTAGATCTTGTTGGATTATTCATTTCTATTTGAAAACGTACACCTTTTTCGTATGGATTTCATATGATATAGTGACGTATACTCATTCTCCTGAGGGAATATATGGATGCTGGAAAACCAAAAACAAAATAGACAGAACTTTATGCACTTGGCGGAAAAAGGTGAAGCAGAAGACGACTAAATGCATTAAAAAACTGTTTGAAAATAAGAAATGTTGTTTATGAGCAGGAAAAAAAAGTCAAGAGGAAAACAAGCACCATAGGATTCCTCAGAAAAATAATAAATAATGTAAATATGTGTGAGAAGATCCATTGAAAATCATAGACAGGGCAGTACCCATTTGATTGATTGTCTGATGGGGTTGGCACAGAAAGGAAACCCCCAAGTTCACCAAGACAGAAAGCATATTATAAAGCATCAATACATTGGGTGTTGGAATTGACATTTAGGCTGCCTTTGGGGGGTTGGATAGGTTACTATAAATGGAGGATTATATAACTTTGTGTTTGAAATGCTCTGTTATTATGGTATGAGTTATGATAATATTTTTTTGAAAGGCCACTTCCGGATGAGGTTGGCACATGAAGGAAACCTGCTGGCTATGTTTTGATTTTGGGTTGATGAGAAGAGAGAAGAGGAGAGGAGAGGAATTGGAGGAAGAAGAGGAAATTGAGTGATTTGGGGATATGAAATATTTATTTGGGGATTAGTGTTTTAGAGGGGAGAAGTTAGAAAAACTTTTTTTGGAATTTGTATTTAAGAGAAAAGATGTTTATTTTAAATGAAATTTGATATAAAATTTGATGGGATGTTGGAAATAAGTTAAGAATAGGTCGAGGAGGAGTTGAAGAGAGGTTGTGATGTACTAAAAACAAATAAAGAGTTCAACTCTTCCTCTCGTCCAAATCCAAACACCCCGCAGTTTTCCCAACCATAAATTACATTGAATGTTAGCATTGGCATTAGGGTGCATTTGGGGCAACTCGGTTGGTTAGGTTACTATAAACAAAGAATTACTATGAGCAAGTTTGGCTAGGGTGGGAAGAGAAGGGAAGGGAAGGGAATGGATAAATGAATAAAAGTAAGAGTAAATTAGTGATTGATGAGACATAACTCGACAGGTCAAACGGACGAACCCCTTCAACTTTCTTTTCTTTCCTTCCCTTCCCTTCCCACCACTCGAAATATGTCCTATAACTTTGTATTTGTGTTGCATATTATTATAACACGAATTATGATAGCATATGTTTGTAGTACATGTTATTAAAAAGTTTTATTATAGCATAAGTTATTATAATAGGACTGAACATGAGGATTATTATAGTTGGGATGGGGGTTATGAACTAACCTACCGGTTATTATAACTCCCAAACATAGGTTGAGTAATTCAACCTAACCCACTTTAAACAGAGGTCCAAACAATCCAATTTTTTTTGAAAAGACTCTTTACTTGGGTTGTGGGGGAAGGGGGTGGGAGATTCTCTTAGCCCTACTGCTCCACCTCTATATTATATTCTATTAGGGTTTCTTTGTTTTGTTTCATGTTGGACTTGTCTATTGGACTCATCTGAAAAGCACTGTTCCCAAACTCTTGCTGAGAAGAACTTAATAATTGCAACAATACAAGAAGAAACCCCTAAAGTCAAAAAACAAAAAATGCTTACATTTCTCACTTTGCTTATCCTTCCCTGTGTAAAAAAACTTCCTTTTGTACTTACCTTATTGTATTAGAGTTCTTGTCATTAACATCTTGTAATTTTTCCCTTTTCATTGCTTAATTAGCTTCCTTCTTAAATAATTTCCATGCATACAATTGCGTTATAATACAGTGATATACTTATATTATATACAAGATTAGCATTTGTATAATCCCAAAGCTGTCACGTTTTCCATCTATGATTCATGATTTAGAACAACAATTTCATGAATGAAATGTGTGCTTACATTGATATCTTTTAAAATGTTGCGTGCCTACTGCCTACCCAATAAAATAAATATATGGTTGAACAATGGTCCCTGGAAATTCTTTGATATTGATCTTTCATGTCAAATATATGCACGTGATTTGGTTTTGTATGTAGATTCTTTGTTCTTGCATGTTTTTAAATTTTGGATCTTTTTGCATATATGAACACTTGGATCTTGATTTTTTTTTTTTTTTTTTTTTTTTTTTGAAATCAAGAAGTTGACCATTTTGTTTTACTATATCCACAATAATTACGTCTGTCTTTAGGTCAGGTACCGAGAGATATCGAAAGAATAGAGATTGTGATTGAGTTTTCGAGAGATATCGAAAGAATAGAGATTGTGATTGAGTTTTGTTTACTAATATGTAAAGTGGCACTGTTAGGACTATCTCCCTCAGAATATTAGATTAAAAGTAAGGCTGATTTTTTTTTTTTTTTTTTTTTGACAATCAACTATTATATGATCGGTCATAAAAATAGTGTAGACATTTATGAATATAATAAAAAATGAAATTCCCCAAAAACAAAATCATTATTCTTGAATGAGTATTGTACCAACCACCAGGCATCTCAATGCTCAAAAAGAACATTAAGAAACTAAAATGTTATGGGTACCATTTATAACGGTTGTTAAGAATAACTGTGCACTTAAATTGACTTACACACTTGGCAGATATTTTTACCACTTAGAAAACAAACCAATTGTTTCAAAAAAAAAAAAAAAAAAAACAACTGACTAAGTTCTTTTTTGGTTAAAATATCATTTTGGTCCCTCTACTATTACATTTTTTCCAGTTTGGTCTCTAGATTTTCAAAAGTTTAATTTTGACTCTTTAATTTTGCAAAAAGCTTAAAAATAGTCCTTGAGGTAAAAAAAAAAATAACCATAGTTAAAATTTTGATGAGCTGGCAAGAAAATAATAATAAAAAATTCAAATGTTTTGGATAGACTTTCTTATTCTTCCTTTTTCATCTTCTTCTTATCTTTTCCTCTTTCGTACATTTTTTCCTTCCATTTCTCATGTAGATGATAATTGAGGGACCAAAATGATACTTTAATCTTTTTTTAGTACAATGTGGAAAAGAGAATTACCAACATTGATTTTCCTGATCGAACTCATGACCGTGGTGATGAACTGGATTACCTCCAAACAATAGAATCAATGCTTCATTAAGCCTTACGATAACGATAATTCCTTCTTAATCAACTTGTATCCTAGCTTATAATGACATTTTCTCATACTAACCAGTTTGATAACTATTTTCTGTTAGTTTTTAGAATATTTGGAAGGAGAAAACTTCGGGAAAATATATAGAAACATATAGGCTATATGCGCATAAATGTTTGAAGAAAATATTTAGTTTTTGGGGAGAGAAAATGGAGAGTTGGGTTAGAAACATAGCATACAAAGGGAAAAGAAAACTTTGTAATAAATATTTTAGATACTGCAAAAAATAAAAATAAATAAATAAATAAAGGTGTAATGATGGTTTGACTCTCTCTCTAAGTGTCACTTAGAGAGAGAAGACTCTTCTCCGGCTATGAGAAGGTCTTCTCAAAGATCCACTTGTGAGCAAGTTTAGGCACCATGGAGTGCATCTTTAGGTTCCATCTAGTACTCGCTTTAAGTGTTGGTTAGTCTCAACAATGAGTGATTTGGGAGTTCATTTTGAGTTTTTCGAGGTATTGCGAGAGAGCTCGAATGAGGTTCTCGAGAGCTTGTGGGGTTTAACCGATGTTTGTTATGTAGAGTTGAAATGAGGAAGGGAGGAAAAATTGCACAAATCCTTTTTAAACTATGAAATTTGTGACAATTGGACATTTAAACTATTAATTTGATTAATTACATTTCTTAAAGTTTGATAAGTATTGCAATCTACTTCCAAAGTTAAATATGAATAATATATTGAAGGGTACAATTGTCATATCTAAAAAGATTCTTCCTCCTCTTTAACTCCTATTATCTCTTGATCATGTTTCGAAAAAAACTTGCCTTCTTATAAATAAGAAGGCAACCCTCCTATTAAAGCATATGTAGCTTGGTGCAATTTTTTATTTTTTTATTTTTAATTGTGTTGAAACAAAAATTTGTGACTTCAAATAATGTCCCATATGTTTTGGGGAGGACTTGCCTCCTTACTTACAAGGACGCAATTTTAAGGAAAATATACTTCTTTTTCTAAAATGAAAATTAGTCAGAGATGCTGATATTGAACTGGAACAACACCAAACAATGAAACCACATCCCCCACTGATCCATTCAGTAACATAGTTTGTTTCATATGGAATGATTTGCAATTCTTTCCTTTTTTTTTTCTTTTTTTTTTTTTAGCAAAACATTTGAATTCTTATTAGATTTTATTAATAAAAATATGTTTATTTAAAATAACTTTTTTGAAACAAAAAATATCATTAAAGTTAGGATATGATATTCATTTGATGGTGAAATCAAATTCATCATTCATGATTTCTTGAAATTCGTGGGCTTAAATTGGGCTGAAACGCTGTTGGGCTTTTAAGGCCTAGAGTTAGAAGATTTCATTCTTCATCAAAGAAAATTGGGCTATTAGATAAATGGCTAAATTAAACTTATTTCAAGGGTGTTTATAATTATTTAGACTTTAAATAAATGTCTACTTTTCATTTTTTTTAAATAGTTAATTTTTTTATTAATTTGATGAAAAAATATATCTCACTTTTTTTTAATTATCTAAAATTTAATTTATTGTTATAATGAATGTAAAATATTTATCAATTTAAAAATGATTTAAAAAACAAATAAGATAATTAATAGTTTTCAACAAAAAAAAAAAAATATATATATATATATATATATATATATATATATATATATTGGATTTTAATTTTCAAAAAAATATAATTTTGAATGAATGTTTGACCGATCTTGTTATTTATCGTTCATCAACTTTCATATTTATATATCTTTCTCAAATTAATGCACTAATAGTGTTGAACTATTGTTGATTTATTTAAAAAATTATTATGCTTGAGTGAATACTGTATAAAAAATAATACAACAAAATATATAAATATTTTTTTATATTCATTTTAATTTTGATATTTATAATTAGAATTCTACTTTAAAACATTAAATTTATAAGTTTAAACCAATTTTTATAAAATAATAATAATTTAAATAAGCGTCAATAATAAATTAAAAAAAAAAAAAAAAAAAAAAAAAAAAAAAAAAACAAAAAGAAAGAGAAAATTTTTGGAAAAAAACAAAACAAAAAAGGGTTAGAGAGTTTGGCGAAGATTAGATACAAACAAACTGGAGGATAAATTTCAAACTTTTCACTCTTCATCCCAAAATTCAATTATATTTATTGGGTAAATTATAAATTTAGTCCCTCTGATTTTAGGAAACTTAGAGTTTAGTCCCTATGATTTGAAAATATAGACTTTAGGTCTTATGGTTTAGAAAAATATAAAATTTAGATCATGTAGTTTGAAGAAAATTTAGTCGCTATGGTTTGATAAAACCTAAAATATAGTCCATGTTATTCATAAATCGTAGGCGAATTAAGTATGTAAATGTAATGTATGAAATTTTTTTTTTAATTAATTACTTACACACTCTCATCATTTAACAAAAAAATATCTAACTGCTGCGTATTTTATTCACCAACAATTACGAACGACGGACTATTGTTTAGATTTTATCAAACCTCAAGGACTAAATTCTAATTTTTCAAACCATATGGATTAATTGTAGATTCTTCTAAACCATATGGATTAAAGTCAAGATTTTGAAATCAAATGGACTAAATTTTAGCTTTCATCAAACCATATGCACTAAATTTATAATTTACCCTATTTTAGAACATTATTTTAGAGAAATTGCATTAGATGATTTATTTTAGAGAAAATTGCATTAGCAGCTAAAATTGTACATTATTTTAGAGTTATCCTCACAAAATATTATAAAGACAACATTTAAAGTATGTGCATGTATAATCATTAATATGTGGTAATACTATATTATAAAAATTTCATTATAAAAAAAATGAGGCAATATTTATTAATACGATAATTATATTAAGTGTTTTTTTTTTCAAATGCTATATAATTATTTTCATAAATTTACAAAATTATGAATTAAGAATTATTTTCCCCAAATTTAAAGCAAAACCCAAAAAGTAGCGTCCGAAAAGTTTATTTTAAATTATTCGGAATGAGTATTTATTTTTAAATATTTATAACCTAAAAATCAAGATTAGACTATTTACACTAAAATATCGTAAATGTGTACCTTTTTCAAAAAATTAACAAAAATAATTTAAGCATTACAAAAATTCAGATGGATTCAATAATGAAAAGGCGTAACTAATTCTCTCCTTATTATCAATAAGATATTAACAATAAATACAGTTTTTTTAAAAAAATTAAATACAATATTATTAATATATAATAATAATACGCATTATAAATACATTATAACTTATAATTATAGTATAATATTCTATAATTATGTACTATTATTGTTATAGTATAAATTTTTACAAATACAATATTATTAATGTATATTTATAAATACATTATTATATAAATATAATTTTATTTTTTATAAATACGTATTATTATTATTATAAATATAATATTATACATGAATGCAATATAATATATTATAACATTATATTGCGTTTTATAAATACATAATATATTTTAGACAATGATATTATAAATACGTATTTATAAATAAACTATAAATACAATCATATTATTTATGTTCCCGGCTACGGCGAAAGCGCCGTCATAACAGAGAAGTTGGATGCTTATGATGAGATTCCTCACCGGATTTCCAGATCTCCGACCAGAAAGCCCAATAATCGATCGCTCTCAGACGAGTGGGTTTGGAGGAAAATCGCCAACGCGAAAATCCGATCACTGGCCCCGTCGGAATAACGGCGGTGCGGAGAAGAAGTTCGTGCAGAGCAGAGACATGGGCCGGCGGAGTTTGAAGGCAGGGCCACGCCTGCAGAGAGCAGAACGGGGAGTACATATCGAAGGTCGAGATCCGTTGCTACTACCCGGACTGAAAGCGTTATCACCGGAATGTCGCCGCCGGCTGGAGCTCGTCTGTCCAGAATGTCGTCGGGAAGAGATTCATTCAAATGAAGCAGGTCAGGCTCACAGAACGAGACGATAGAGAATTTCCTACGAAGAAGAAATAAATTTGAAAAATAAAAAATAGAAGGGTAAATTAATAACTTAAATATCAAGAAAAAAAATACAATTTACAAATATTTTCAATTATAAATAAATATGTAATATTTTACTAAAAATAATATATTTACCACAATTTTCCTATTTTATAATTAATGTTCTAAAAATTTGATTAAATGTATTTATTTTTTTTATGAGTATGTGTAATAGCTCGTTTAAGGAATTAAATATAGAGGGTTTGTTAGCTCGTTTGATTAAGGATTAATGTTTGATAGAATGTTTTATACATTTATGACATTTATGAATATATTTAAATAAAAATTAATATATTTTTAAAATTTTTAATTATTTCAAATTTTATATTTATTAATGTTGAAGTTTTTTATTAAGTATTTTTTATCTATTTATTAAAGTATAAATTAATATTGGCAATATAAATTAATAACTATTTAAAATTTAGTATGATAATTGAAAATAAAAATATAAAATTCAATTTTTTTGATAAATCAAGCGATAAACTTTTTTTTTTTTTTTGAAAAATAAGTTTAAAAAAATGTAAGGAGAACGAGACAACAAACAAAAACTTAAAATGTTATTAAATAACTTATTCTTTAATTAAGAAATTGATTATAAAATTACCATCAAATATTAAATAGATTATCAAATTACCATGAAATTTAATTTGTAAATCATGTTTTTAAAATATAAAATTATAGTTAATTTAAAATTACGAAAAAAAAAAACTGAATTAAAAGTTCCATTTTTTTAAATATAACGAGACAATAAAAGATATTATATATACTCAAATGTATTGTATAAGAAAATAAATAAAAACAAGGTGGAAAAGAATTTAAGAATAAATTTTGCAATTTAAATGTAGTAAAAAAAAATAGAAAAAAATGAATAAAACTAAGAGAGAAGATTAAAACAAAAGGAATGATTTTTTTTAGAAAAGAAGTTTTAAAAAAAATAAATATTATGTG
>JBBMEG010000004.1:4236842-4247829 GCA_037832605.1 Cyclanthera cordifolia
AAATTAAATCTTTCAATTAATCATGAAATTATTCTTTGTGGATTATACATATATATATATTTGATTTTTGTTATATATATATATATATTTGTATTTACCTTAAAAAAAATCCAATTTGATTCAAATATTATCTCTTATGCCATGACAAATTAAATATAATTATGTAACAAGAACAAATTCATGATTAATGAATTCAAAAAACAATGATAGAAGCTTAAATTGATTTTATCTCTAGCATGAATTATTTGTTTATGACTAAAGATCATCAATTCAATAAATGTTGCAAAAAAAAAAAAAAAAAACAATCAAATAAATGAAAGTTAAAAGCAAACATGAAGAACACACAAAAACGCCAATCAAGTTCTGGTCTTAATTAACTTTATTTTTTTCAAGACAACTTAATTAATTAATCACTCAAAATTAATTTCTTTTATATTTATTTTCACTCTTAAAATCCCCAATCGAGGAAGACTTTTCGTATCTATTGTTATAATATCACAAATCAATCTCGAACCTGAAATTTTGAAACTTTTTTTTGAAGTCAAGTCATGAATCAACGGTCATTATTCGAAGACGTTCAAAAATTATTTTTAATTTTTTGAGAAATTTTTCATTTAGACTGTTTAATGATTTTTATTTTATTTCCAAATCATTCGATAACAAATTTATAATTTATTCTAAATAAAAATAAACAGAAAACACAAAAAGGAAAATAATATCTATCCCTAATTAATTAAAAAAAAAAAAAGAAAAAGAAAAAAAAAAAGCAGCTGAAAAAACAAAGGTAATTCAAAACACAACAGTTTTTCGTTTTCTTCTTTAAAATTCCGCCGTCTTTGCAGTCCCGAAATCAAACCCACATAATAAAATTTTCTTTGCAGTCCCAAAATAATTTGACTTTTAAAATTAAAAAATTAAAATATAACAATTTTTCAAGAACAAAAAATGATATTTCTAAAACTAAAAATAAATTGGGTCGCCAAAAGAGCTGTAGCTCAACGGCATTAGTGAACACCGAAGATCTATGAGGTCTCGGGTTCGAATCCCCACAAAAAAAAAAAAAAATAAATTGGGTCTGTTTGGCAATTATAAGCTTTTAATTTTGATTTTTTTTTTTTTGTGTTAGGTTAGAACATTTGAGATGTGAGGCACCGGATCACAGATTGAGTGGAAGCTAATATTATTTTGATTTTTTTTTATTATGAACTTTCACATTTGTTTCATTTCGTCCTTCAATTTTTTAAAATTTAATTTTAATCAATTTTGAACTTTGTTCCATTTTAGTAATGTACTATTAAAAGTCTAATTTTAATTCTTATATTTTGAGTTTTATTCTATTTTTGTCCCTAAACATAAAAAAAG
The DNA here is from genome assembly GCA_037832605.1 of Cyclanthera cordifolia. Lineage (NCBI taxonomy): Eukaryota > Viridiplantae > Streptophyta > Magnoliopsida > Cucurbitales > Cucurbitaceae > Cyclanthera > Cyclanthera cordifolia. The sequence goes on from JBBMEG010000004.1 coordinate 4,238,205, forward strand.
AATGGTGCTTAGATTTTTTTTTTTTTTTTTTTAATTACCAGGTTGTGTAAATTTTAAAAATATCTTCACATTTTATCTTTTATTATTACAAATATTAACATATTATTGAACAAATTTCATTACTAATGACTTCGAATTTGCTGTGGAACCAAATTTAATATTTTTTAAAAATATAAAAATTAAAATTGAACTTTTTAAAGTGAACATACGTAAAAGTTTATGAATCAAACTAGTATTTTATCCTTACATTATAAATCGAAAAGGAAACTTGGCTAGATGAAAATTCTAACGTTCATATTTTAATTATAGTAGTTTAAAAAAAAATATTTCATACATGCATAAATATTAAATATTTAACTCCATATTGACGAAGTTTACAAATTTCACTTCTTTAAAATTATCAATTTAATAAATATAACTTAATGAAATCAAATTTTACTATATTTAAATTGTTATGATTTTTCAACATCTCTAGATTTTTTTTAAGGAAAATAAAAAAAGAAAACACAATTAAATTCAATAAACACCAATTATATATATATAATAGTATGAAATTTCATAATTTGTTTGTATTAAAAAAAATATATATATATATATATATATATAATATTTAAAAAGAAAAGAAGGTTTGTTGTATGTTTTTTGTGTTCATATATATCCAAGAATCCCCAACTCTCATTTTGGGACCCTCACTTGGTGTCTTTATCCACACCTTTTTGTCTTTCTTCTAATCTTCTTTTTTTTCTTCTCTCTTTTAACCACCTTTCTTTTACCTTTATGTCTTCCTCCTCCTCCTCCTCCTCCGGCGGCCGACGGCGGAGGAGAGGCGGAGATTTTGATGGTCCTTCTTCTTCCCGCCGCCGTGCCGCCAATTATGTATGGCCGGAGCCAATTGTGGAAGCAGTTGCCACTCAAGTCGCCATTGATGCTTCTCAATCTCTTGGCCCAATCCATGCTGCTTCTGCTCTTTCTAATATTTTCCAGGTCACATTCTCTTTTATTTATTTTTGTAGATTCATAAAAATTACTTCTTCTTTTTTTTTAATGATTTTCTTTTTTTACAACAAAAATAATAATGATGATCTCAATCATTTCACTACATCATTTGAAATCTCTAGTGTTTGTAATAATAAGTTGGAACCCATGTTTTATTTTTCTTGAAATTCCTCAATCACATTGAAAAAATTTCTTTGTTTCTTTCTTTTTTTTTTTTCATTTTAGTGTTTGTAATAATAAGTGGGAACCCATGTATTTATTTTCTTGAAATTCTTTAACCACATTGCAAAAATTTGATCTTTTTCATTTTAGTGTCTGAAATAATAAGTTGGAACCCATGTTTATTATTGAAATTCCTCAACCACATTGCAAAAATTAGATCTTTTTCATTTGGGTGTGCTGATTTTTTAAATTTTATCCAAAGTCTCAAAAGGGTTTTGAAAAATTAAAAGGAACAGTAAAGAAATCCTAGTATTAAGATATTACATATTCTTAACTTGCTGTTTTTTTTTTTTTTTTTTTTTTTTTAACTTGATTCAATTTACACAATTATCCCAAAAAATAGTGTAAGTGCACATAGGTAGGATAAAAATATTCTAATATATATATATATATATATATATAAAAGTAGGCAGTGGGTATATCTAGTTCTTGAAAGGGATTGGTTTGAAATGGGTATATTTTTAATTATGAATTATTTTCCTTATTTTGACAAGTTATTGTAAGTCCTTTTCAATGTGGGGTTTATTTTATTTGAAAGAGAAATTTGGGTATGTTTGATTTGGCCTCTTTATTAATATTGCATTAGAATTGTCTATTTTTGGGGCCCTTTAAATATCTCATGGAAAAGGGTTCTTTTGGCCTACAATTTGTCTTTTATAACCTTTAATGGCATGGATCTCCTTTCTGCTCTATAAATCCTCTCTACTTTTTTGACTGAAATAACTTTATTTTTTTAATTTATTATTATTTTTTTGCTTTAATTTCTGGTTCCAACACTTGCAAATAATGACTTTTTATACCACTTTAAAACTCATGTAACTGTAACATTTGCTATGTAATTTATGGAAGAGAGAGAGAGAGAGAGAGAGATAAGCTATAGTTTAGTATGTGTGTTCTTTTTGTCACACATTAACATTTCTTTTCTTACACATCCATGCCATGCAAATCATATTATATAAAATTTAAATTAAAAGTTGCAAAGTTATTTATGTCCTTTCTCCCCTTAACCATATATAACCTAAAGGTTGTCTAAATTATTTCATCTTGGTTAGTATTATTACACTAAAAAGAAAAGTTTTCAACATTTTTCATGTTATTTTATGTAAAACTATTATGAGTTGATCAATGAGTTAATATTGTATTGAGGTACTAGGAGCACATTAGTTTAATCATTAGCTTAAACTATTTATTAGGATCTTTTATACAACCAAATACATTAGGAGTTGAAGAATTATTAAACAATTTATTAATTGGCTGACTTAAATGTTGCACAAGAATCCATTTCTTAGATTATGAGTTCCAGATATAATAGTTATCTTACCAATATTAATCAACCAATTCGAATCAGATTCCACCAAGATGAAACTAGATGATCTTGTGCTCAAATTTAGGACTATTTCTTGTTCCTTTTGTGGTAGAGCTTGTAATCGGGCTAAAGACTTGCTTTCGAAGCTCTACTTGCAGCAAAGATCTTTTAGTTGTTAGCTTATTGATTTTATTGAGGATTTAGACCTTACTGTTTTTGTTTTTGTTTTTTTTTCGAAGTGGGGAGTCTCTTGAGTAGCTTAATTGCTCAAGGTGTTAAAAAAAACATAGCTATCTAACTAGTAATTAATTTAATACGTGATATCAGTCAAATTCAAAGACTACGAGGTCAGTTGTTCGAATCTAACTTTACCCACCACTGATTCATACATCATATTCAAACATGGTTCTTACAATTGACCATTCATGTAACATTACATGCTGGACATATAAAAATGGTTATACTGTAAGAAAAAAAACCAGTCAACTAATGGAGCAGGAGCAAAAAACAAATAAAAACTCAGATCCCTCTTTATATGTATAGACTAGGCTGGCAGGCAGGTCAAAGCTAGTAGAAAGAGAGGGGTTTCATTTTTATATGTATAAATAACTTATAAATAAAAGGAAAAGGAAAATTAAAAAAAAAAAATAAAAATAAAAATAAAAAAAAAAAGAGAAAAAGAAGAAAGATTCTGTGCTTTTAAAGAGAAAGGGCATTGTTATACACCTTTTCTTGGAAATGAAAATGGTAATACTTAGGGAAGCACGCTTTTGAATATCCCATGTTTTTTTTATAGCCTTTTCTCATTACAAACCCTAATAAAGTTCATGTTTAGCCAGGCATGAAGGAAATTGGGAATGGATTGTAGGTAACTATGGGAAAGAGACCCTTTCTATCATTTTCCACCCATTCAAACATGTCCCTGAGAAGAGATGGAAAGAGAAAAGAAGAGATCTTCTTTCATTTGACTGACCGAGTTACATCTCATTAATCACTAAATTAATCTTACTTTCCTTCGTATATTTTTCTCAATGTTTACCTTCTGTTTCCTTCTCTCCCAAACATGTCCATATACAAATTAGATATGTATCAATCATGAACATGGACCACAAAAATACAAAGCGAGAGAGAGAGAGAGAGAGAGGGCTTTGTTTTGTTTTGTATTTTGGATGTGTACATTGTTCCTTCCAACTACTGACTGACAAAAAGGAAAAAGAAAAGATGGCAAATTGTAATGTTCATCTGGTGAAAAGTGCATTATCTTTGACCCTGTGTCTGTCACTCTATGTTACATTATATGAAAGTTTATGAATAAAACCCTTTTGTTTTTTTCATATCAGTTCTTGAAGAATTAGAAATGAAGAGATGTCAGTCTCCTTCTGTCTTGGCCACTTATTACTTCATATCAATAAAAATTGCTTCTTTTTGGCTGTTTAGTCTCTTCCATTTCAGTCTTAAGTCTTTGAGTTTTGGATTTTTTTAAATTATTTCCCATCAAGTTTTGTATCCTTTGCTCGTGATTCCTTGTGGGGCCTAACTTTTTCCCTTCACATGCTTAAGATATATGTTCCCCTCTTGTTGTTATCATACTTCTTTGTACTTTGACTTTTTTTTTTTTTTTTTTGGTCTATGATTGACTGCTTTTCTTGCATTTTGACTTTAGAGATGATTTGTTAACATTTCTCTATCTTTTGTTTCACTAAAGGTGTGCTCCACTTGGCGTGCGGTGTCTCAGTCTGAGCTTTTGTGGCGTCGTTTGACCACTCAGATATGGGGTCGGAGTTTTCGTATGCTCGAGACATGGCGAGATGAATACGAGTATTGGCATACTACGGCGTGCAATTTTCGTAGGCGAAGATATCTCCACACGACCCTCCAGTTTGACCAGCCTGACGTGGGTGAGCCCAATGGTTTGATGTGTCGTTGCCTTGCCCTCTCATCGCATCACTTGGCATGTGGATTTGCTGATGGTACTGTTCGCCTATTCGACCTTTCCACGCGCCTCCATGTCACGACGTTTCGTCCCCACCACCGTGATCGTCTTGGGCAATTCTCGCACGCTGTCTCTGGCATTATCATCACGGATGCCAGCATTGTCTTTGCCACCATCGACGGTGGTGTCCACATTGGAATCATTGTTGCTGCCCCGGCCGCTTTATCCCATACGCGTAGGGTCCATGATGGCAACGTGATGAATGATGGTGCATTGGTGGACTTCGCAGGGTGTAGTCGATGGTGGATTGGACTCTACGCAGGAGTACCTGGGCAAGCGTTCCACATATGGGATGGGAACACGGAAGAGCTCGTGTTTGTTGGAGGGTCATTGACCGATCCAGAAGCCGTAATGGGGTGGCACATGCTAGCAGAACCAATCGAGCAAGTAGGCCGAATACGAGTGTGGAACCACGAGTCAGCAGTGGCTTGCACCAGCCTACAACTCGTGGTATTAGACTTGAGAAATCAAGAAGTGGTACTAAACGTGGAGGAACATGGAGTGGTTAGGATAGTAACGTCAATGGATGTGAGCAATGAGAGGTACATTGTGGTGGACAGGCAAGGGTTGGCTGTGGTAAGACGAGTGGACACAATGGAAGAACTTTGTACGTTTTTAGTGACAGGGGCAGCTCAAAGAGGGGTAGTAGGCTGCATGAACAGAGGCTATGCAGTGATGAACTCGGGCCGGGGGATAAAGGTCTGGGAAATAGAGCATGGACAGTTTCTGTATAGGTTTAGAGAGAGGATCGGGGCCTCCACAGCCATGGTTGCCAACGACCGATACATAGCAGCATCAGGTTTTGACACAAGGTTACATTTGTGGGATTTTGGTGCATAACTAAACAATTGTAGCAGTAGAGGGGGGAGGGTGGGTGTGTGTGTGTGGTAAGTGTACAGTTTGGTGGAACATGTTGGATTTGTGATGTTACTCCTTTTTGTTGGGATTGAGTTAGATTATGGTATTCTTTTTTCCAATTTCTTTGTCGGGAAAAAAGGGAAAGAAAAGGATTCATTGTTTTGAACAACCCATTTTATTACTAATTCAAAGGGACAATTATTTTGTTAATCGAGTTTAAGGGGTTAATCAAGAATGATTATCAGAATCTTGTGCTTTTTATTTATTCATTATCATTAATGATGTCTTTTTTGACTTCTCAGGTTATGTTTGTCTTTTCTTGCTGGTCGAATCAACTGGTTTATGACAGTTTTCTTATAAGCTTCCAATTTATGTTTTCATTTCACTTTTTTCTCTCTGCAGGTATTCTTTTGGTCAAATTTTGGCAACATTTCTAACAGACATTGATTCCTTATTTTGTTTTTGTTTCCTGTTTCAGAGGAGTTTTCTAATAAAAAATTGTGGGACCTACAACGAATAAACTTTCACAAAGTCTTTTCTCTCTTTAACTTAGATATGGTACAAGGACAAGGAAATCTTTTAACTTGCATCAGTTCTTTATTGATGTCAATTTTTCACATCATTTTGTTCTATTTTCATTATTGTACTTTGGAGAAGGTCTTATTTGGTTGAATGATGCAATTGATCAAGAAAAGAGAAACTTGAAACTGATTTGTTTATATAATATTAAAGTTGGAATGATGATATATGAATAGAACCAAAATAGTAGTCAATAGGAATCAACTTAACTAACAAGAACAATCAAGAAGGTTCAAATAATCCACCAGTCATTATATAAAATGATTTTTCATCTTAAAGGGGATATTTGGGGCAAGGGATTAATATAGAGAGATGGAGAATAATTTTACTGGAGTTTCCGCCACCTATAATTATTCCCTCATAATCACTATCCATTCCCTATAACTGTCTTTCATTCTCTTCATAACCAATATTTTGTTCTCCATTATCATTATCTCTATCCCAAACATAAATAGATGTTTTCTATAATCACTCATTGCATGCTATTAATATATGCAACAGTTTTCTTATAATCATTCTTTTCACTTTAATATTCCTTTCTTATAATTTCCCTTCTTGCCCTAAACACCCCTGAGTTATAACCAAACTACAACATTGGTTTTCTTAAAGATGAGCAACTAAACCAATGAATGACATGGTTTGTCCACTGTATGTAAACTGCTATGAAGAAGAAAAAGTACTACGTCCATGGCAGTTTCAAGGAGACGAAGGAGGGGAATAAGGGTAGCTAGTACACAAGGGAATATTCTTTCCGGGCTTGGTCCATTCAAAGCATGCCTCCTTAGATATCTTAGGTTCTAGACTTCAACTTAATTGTAAAATCACTTTTTGTCTCTCCTCGATCTAAACTTTGGGACAAGTGTGAATGACTTCAAGTATATGGAGCAAAGCTCCCATTTCCAGTCATAAAAAATTAAAAAAAAGTGTCGTAGGTGACATTATTAGGAGATTGACTCATTGATTTCAACTCCAAATAATGGATAAATTATACATTTAGTCTTTATGGTTTGAAGAAAATTAGAGTTTAATCTCTACTCCCTATGATTTAAGAATCTAGACTTTAATCCCTATAGTACGGAGAAACTTATAATTTAGTCTCTATGATTTGAAAAGTTAGAATTTAGTCACTAAGTTTGATAAAATCTAAGAAAATAGTCTATGTCAATCATAATTGTTGGTGGATAAAATAGGTAGAGGTTAATTATTTACGTGTTTAATGATGAAATTATGAGATAAATAACTGATTGGACAAAAAACAACATCATTCATATATCAGAAGTTATATCTACTTACTTAATTCACCTAGGTTTAAATTTGTAAGATCAAGCAATGTCAATGCAGACGTAAGTTGGATCGTTCAGTAGAACGTGTTTGACTATGAATGCCATCAGATCCAAAGACAAACAATCAAGCTTAATCTAATCCGAATAAATCAGGTGGCTACGTACCACGTTAACAAAACCAAGATCTAAGTTCGGGAATTAAAAGTTGAGGTACTGGAATTGGATTCCAATTCCTTTTTCCTAAAGTCACATCCAAATTAGGGGTTTACAAGCAGAAGTTCTAGTTGCAGAGGTCAGCAGGATTGTAAATCTACGAAATAGCAAAAACCTCATGACACTCGGAAAAATTAGAGTGTTGTTATTGAACTGGCAAACTATAAAGATAGTAACAATTTCAAGAAAATGTCGGTTCGATTTCATTTCAAGAAAGAAAGCGAACTACAGAGATTCGAAGATGAACTAACCGATTCGAATAAGGAAGATGAGATAGAAAGCCCCCGATTTTTCCGAACATTGAAAGTAGAGTAGCAAATCAGTTCGATCGAGAAATTAAATTAAGAAGGTTTCTCGGTGAATTTAGCTATTAATTTTAACCTACTTCTAATAATCTCTACAATTTTGATTTTTTTTTTTTTTTTTTTTTTTTAGTTTTTTAGTTTTTTTTTTCTTCTTCTTATTATCCATGATCCAATTACAAAAAAATAAAATAAAATAAAATAAAATAAAATAAAAGAAAGAAAGAAGGAAGGTAATGTAATGATTTTATTATTTAGTGTTAATCTAGTTTAACATTACAATTGTTTGATTTTGAAAATGAATATTTAACTCACAATTTATAAATTATACATTTTGAAACAACTAACTAAAGTTATATTTATTTTAAAATTTAGTTTAGAATTCAAAAGAATTTTTCAATCTATTTAAATGCACTTTTAAAAACAAAAAACGAAAATAGAAGATATATTAAATGAGACAACTTTTGATAAGGTTTTTACCCATTTTAAAAATTAAATTTCAAAATTAGGAACTTTTAAAAGTAATTTATAAAACTAAGAAATCATATTATAAGGGTAGTTTTTTTTATACTATGGAGAATAGATAATCGAGTATCCTGAGTTACCAAAGCGAGCATAGTGTGATGGTTATGCTGTCATGTGGGTGTTGCACATGGTCGCATGGCCGTTCAACCCCGTTTCATCATGCTTATATGTTATTTTGTAATTATTGAATGTTAGGATTGTTTCCTTCATTTTATTCTAGTGTTCACTTCTCATCATTTTCATATGCAAGGCTGTCACGTCAATTATGTGCCAAAATGTGTTATAGAGGTATCACTTCTTAAAGCTTTCTTTCTACCAAATTATATGTTGAATGTAATATAGTTGAAGTGGTCCTTATTGTATTTCCTTATACCCTTTCAAAGACAACGTATTTTCAAACCTTATTTACCATTTTTTCGAAAACCTTTTCACGAGGTTTGTGATAGACGTTGCACTTGTTGTGCCACCCACTTTACATTTTCGTTCGGCTGACTTGCTCGCCGAGTTAAAGCAAGTGCCGCACAATCGCCATTTTGCGGCCTATGAAGTACAACTGTGACAAGTGGTATCAAAGCCTACGACTGTGACTAGTGGTATCAAAGCCTAACTTGGCTCATTTGTTATTGTAATAAGTTCACCTGTGATAGATGAGTGGGGCAAGTCCAATGTCGATCGGTTGTTCAACCTAGAAGAATATATTGCCGATCTAGTTGGAATAGCGGAGTATGTCCAGCTGAATGAGATTGCTGTCAAGGCTGACACGGTTGATGCGGTAGCTGGCCGCTTAGATGTGATGCTCGTCCAAGAGTTCATGGTGAGGTAGAGACCCTTAAAGATAAAGTCGCATGGCCTAGTGGCAATGACCGTAGAGAAAACTTGTCGGGCTTTGTTGACTGCATAGAGGAACGCGTCGAAACTATTGACAGCGAGCAAAAAGCAGTGGCTCAGATGGTGTCTGAGCTGTCCGAGGAAATGAGAGCTATCATTGGCATCGCCAGGCCAGAAATAGCTGATTTAAACGACCGAGTTAATCTCACCATGAGAGTAGTGGGAAGTCAAGCCTCACCTAGAAGCGTTGTTCAAGCATGTAAGGTCAAGGTGTTTGAACCGAAGCCCTTCTGTGGGGTTCGAGACGCAAAATCTTTGGAAAACTTCATATATGATATGGAATAATACTTCAAAGCCACAAATACAGTGTCTGAAGACATGAAAGTCACATTAGCGACAAAGCATTTGGCGAATGATGTCAAATTGTGGTGAAGATCGTGTTATATGGACATCTAAGAAGGAAGATGTACCATTGATAGCTGGGAGTTGTTGAGACAAGAGTTGCGCTCACAATTCTTCC
>JBBMEG010000004.1:4278813-4303083 GCA_037832605.1 Cyclanthera cordifolia
TTAAACCAATTTAGTTTTCTCACAACCAAGGTGTGCCCACACACCTTAATACAAATCCCAAAACAAATAATTAAAAAAAAAACTTTACAAAATACCTCTTTAAGGCAAGATACACAAGTTTAGCATTGACAGCTTCTTCACAAATTTGTAATACGTCGATTCAAGAATATGTGAATTATTTGATAATTATTAAAATAGATAATTAATATATTGGATATATTAATTGTAAGGATTTATTTATTTAATAATATATTTGATATATTATGATTTTGGAATTTATTGGATAAATATCAAATAAAATAAATAAAACAATATATGAGATATATTGTAGAATTCGAAAATCCTCCCGTAAAAGATGATGGAAATATTGTCCATCCCTATGGGAAGGAAAGAATTTTCGAAATTCACCTCTTAAAATTAGAAGGGAAAAATCTTTGATATTTTATAATATATCTTGTTATTGGATATTCAAAGATATTATATTTTTCTAATTTATAGGTTCTCTTTTCTACTATAAATAGGAGGTCTAAGAGGTTTTTATTCTCATCTCATTTAGAGTAACCTAATTCTCAAATTGAGAAATCCTTTAAGAATTGAGTCATCTTTTTCCTACTGAGTCAAAACTTTTCCCAGCTTCTATAGCTTACCTACAATCTTCCGCCGCATTAATTGCATGCTTCTACCCTACCTATTCCTAACAACTATGACATGTAACGATATCAAGTACATTTTCTTCATCATTTTCTAGAAAGCTTTTTGGGAAGAATTCAATCAGTGTTATCGTTTGACTTGTCTGACAATATTTTCATTCTCCTCCACATAAACTTTGATTTTCAAGAAAACTCTCTTTCTTTTATCTTTTAGAGTCTGTTTCTTCCCTTGTGTTTTTGGAACAGACGTGATTCTTTCATAATGTAACATTGTTGTCGTCTTTTCATCTTTAGCCGACTCTTCATTTTCTTGGATATATTCCTTCGAGTACTCTTTTTTAGCCCTTTACTGAGGGTTTTTTTCTTTAGACTAGACAATTACAAGCTCAAATGATCTGAACTGGATCACGCTTTCGTAATTGGTTGTTTGATGATTTTTCAGATTATTATAACATGATTTTCTTGAGATGTTTGATCTAGTTCTAACTATATTTTTCTTTTTGAGCTAGTCTTAAAATCAATTCTTTCAAAATGAAACATTTCTCCACTAGATGACTGACAATATGATGGTATTGCAATAGTTAAGGTCATTGGTCTTTTTATTCTGGAAGACTTGACCCCGACAAGGTCTCATCTAGGCCTTTACCCTTTAAAATAGAGACATGCTAAATAAATGCTTCATTAAATAAAATCACAAAACAGTTCAATAAACCAAATGAAAATAAGGTACCATGCTTTTGAAATAATCCAATAAGAAGGAAACCAGAAAAACGCATGTCTCCATAAAATCCAATAAATAGTGCAGAAATAAATAATGCAAGTAAAGAAGACTCAAGACAAGTCCATGGTTCGCTACAACTTTTGATCAACCATCTTAATAAAGCTCGTGCGTATCAGTGGAAGCTCATAGAGAAAATGGTGAGTCGTTAACTCAGTAACGATTCCTAACTTTCGATCAATATAAGCATGAATAAGGTAAATGAATATGAATGCAGTATGACAGACAACTAGTCAAGGAATGGTTGTGTTGGGGTAACCCTAATAAGGCTTCGCCAACCCGATCTTGAGACGATGCTTGATTATAGCCTGGGCCTCTCATGTAATGGGATTCGCCTACCAGGTCTACTCTTGATGATTTGGCATACATAGGCATCATTTATTTAGGATTTCCAGCCAAGTAAGATCTTGAATATATATATGGCATGCCTAGGCATCGTTAATTTAGGATTGCCAGCAAGGTCTTACAGTAATAGAATAAATGTTGGCTTTCATGGATTATTGTAATCATAAAATGGATGAATGCAACACACAAAACAAAAAGACATGTGCAACATATATAACATGTTTGCCTTACATAAATGCCTAACACAACTCTTCAATATACACCAGTGATAGCATAACTAATCACATGTAATATCCAAAGCATAATTAATCGTTCAATCAGGGTAAGTATCAATCATAAAACACAGCTTAGAAACATACAAGGATTTCTTCCAAACACCATAGGCATGCTCATAATTACCTACGAGACTCCAAGTTAGATATGTTTCCTTTACCTTGACTGAAAATCACTAATTTTGCTCAGCCATGCCCAGACTATGGCTACTAGAAGATTCTCCAATAAAAGATGACCATAACATGGTTAAGAAGTCAAAATTAGTACTTAAAATCATTAAAATCAAATTCAGAGCATCGAAATTACCCAAAAATCACTATCTGGAAACTTTTCGACGACCGCGCGTGGCCAGAACTGTAGTTGGCGGCGGCGCATGAAGGAGAAGTAGACGACGCGTGGAATGGTAGCGGTGGTGTGTGACTGATGCATAAGGGACATAAAACAGGCTCGGGTGCAACGTGGCATGTTGTGAGCGACAGAAATCTGCTTCTGGAGGCGCTGACAGGTTCGGACGGTGTAATAGGTTCAGGCTACAAAAAACTCTACTTCGGATTGGCGAGTTAGTCCTTAACTGCAAGATCCAAACAAGCGGTGACACATGACGACGTTCGGTTAGACGACACAGAAAATCACAAGATATGTCGGCATCATTGTCGAATCTTCAAGCTAACTCACTCAATGGTTGGCTAGGGCTCTGGCGAAGTGGATGCGAATAAGGACTAGAAACGTGGCTGCCTCTAGCTAGGTGATGCTGGTGATGACGTGATCATCAACCTGATAACACGGAAAATGACGGTGGTAGCTGCAACGTTGGTCGGTGGCGCATGGAAAACAATGAGAAAATGATTGATGAAGTTGGGGGATGTTGGAAAAATAAGAGAAAGAGAAGAGTGAACAACGCTGAAATCGATGAAGAGCCAAATGATGACCAAATGATCCTTTTGTCTCTTTATATAATGCCAAAAATCGTTTAGAAAATTACCAAAATGCTCCTAGGACAAAAAATTAACCATTTTTAGCTCATTTTTCTTAATTCTAACATTACCTTCTCAAGACTTATCTTATTTAAGTACTTTAAAGCCAAAATTAAATCGAAATAAATTCTCGAGAGTCTCGCTAAGTCCAAAAACTAACCTTTAATTATTTGGAGGGAAAAATCAGGGCTGCTACATATTTCCTCAAGATGTTTGCACTTTGGTAATTGAATGAGTTGTTTCTCAAGGAGTTGTTCGAGCATGTCTGCAACGTGAGAGTTTAAGAAGTGATTGACTTTTTTCTGTCTGTCTTTCAAAGTTAGATGACATCTCTCTTCATTATCTTGTTGGTTTTCCACCATCCTATCTTTTTCTTTTGAGTAAAACTTGATAGGATTTGTATTCACAACCATGGATTCTTTAGAAATTATTTTGAAAGCTTTCTCAGTATTGCTAACTTCTTTTTTTCTTTTCTAATATATGTAGGGAGAATATCTATATTCCCTCGGTTAACCATGCTTAGCTAAATATCATGACCGCGAATTGCCAACTCTTCAAAACTGCGAGCTTTTATTCCCTATAGCGTGAAAAGAGTCTCCAATGCATACCTTGGATGCATATGTCAACTACAGATAGTTTAGTGAGTCTATCTTTGCAATTGAGACTTAAGGCTCTCCATCGATGTAGTCCTCGACCGACTCCCTTTTTCTTTGTTTGGTGTTGGTGAGTTCTATCATGCTGACAGTTCTTTTAATACTATATAAGTGATTAAGGAATTCTTTTTCGAGTTCTTCCCAACTATTGACAGGCTTTGATCCGAGGTTAGTATACTAGTAAAAAAATGTTTCCTTTTAAAGTTCGAACAAATTGCTTCACTAGTAAATTCCTATAATATCAGCATTTTCACATGTTTCAATGAAGTGTGAAATGTGTGGCTTCGAATTTCCAATTCCATTGAATTGTTGAAACTTCGACGGTTGGTAACTATTGGATATCCTTAGATTGTAGATTCTCTTAGTGTATGGTTTTAAGTACAAGAGAGTGTTATGAGTCGGTCCGCCATATTTCGCTCTGATGGAAGACATAATCATGTCTTGTGACTGTTGGACAGATATTGTCGCAATTAAAATAGAGTGTTGTGAGTGATCTTCTTGCATGATAGATTTTTCTGTGTTCTTGACGAAGGTGGTATGGCTAGACTCAATAAAATCTTGACCCACTTTATTTTTTGCAATTTATTTCATCGTTCTTTTCATTAATCACCTCCAATAACATGTTGATCTTTTTTAACCACTCAGATAGTCTTTCTTCATTGGTGGCTGCATTAGTCACTATAAATAGACATCACGACAAGATCTGAAATTTCGCTTGGTTGATGATGGGGAGGAGTTTATTGGCCAAACTCAAAATTTTCTACCGTGGAGATGTATTTTTAGAAGATTTTATTTTGCGCTTCATTATCTTATTTGTAGCTCACTTCATGGTTGCTTTTTTTTAGCGGCTTCGCATAATAGGTCTCATATAGGAATCAGTTGAAGCAGCAACCTTGGAAAAGACTTCTTTGAAATTCATGCTTTTTTAAGAGAGATGAAGAGAAGAGAGGTAAAGATGATTCTACCTAGACGTGCCAATTTGTTCACACGAGATTTCTGCAGACGAGTAGAAATGATACACGTGTAAATGAATTTTTGAATACTTATTGATTTGAATATATACACGTGTTACCATCTCTAATATTTGTCCTCTGATTCTTTCTCTCTTGAATGTGAACTTTGAAGATGTTGATCTGAGGGCTTGCAAGCTTGCTCTCAGACGGAAGATGATGAATCTTCAGTTTAATGGCGAAGAGATATCGGATTGAAGAAGCTTTTTTCGTTGTTCTAAATTCTGAAGCTTGATATATAAATTATCTAATTCTTTTGTTAATCTTGAAGGCTTGTTGATTTGATTTGCTGGATACTCTGAATTTTTTGTCTAAATGTTGAATTGTCTGGATGAAAGGTGTAGAGTTTGTGAGTCTTCAATATGTTGTTTTCAAATCAATGTTCTTTACAAATAAGATAGTTTTCTCTATTTATAGAGTTCTCGTGGGCTTGCACTTCATGGATCTTTGGGCCTAACCCTTAGACTTAGTTGGCTCACTATATGGGTTAAGGCCTAATTTAATTTTTGCCTAAAATCCAAACAAAACCACTTTTAATCTAATTAATTATGGAACAATTATAGATTTGTAATTGACCCAATATTTAGTTGAATTTATTTGTAAAATGAAGTGACAACTTCTTATTGGTTGAAATTTCTCAGTCAACACCCTCATTTTGTGTTCGATTCACATACTATCTATCATTATTTCTCAACTTTTTTTGTTTCGTTCATGTTAAATTATGTATTTTGATAGTAAACAACCACTATTAATCACTCATTAAATTATATATCAAATCGTTCCATCAAACATATCACTCAAACACTATAACACTAATCCTGCACACACACACACACATAAATTTTCAATCAAGTAATTAATTACTCACTATTGATAATATCAATTCTCAAACAAGTATTTAATTACTTTAACTACCATGAAATCATCCACTACTTTCCACTTCACTCTTTTTTTATATAAAACAAACAGCCCCTAAAATGTGATCTACTTTTTATTATTATTATTAATGTTGTATATGGTGTTATTCACCAACAGTTTTCTTTATGTGCTTATTAACAGAAATACTTACCTACATGAATGTGTAGGTCGAGTATACTAATTGCTCATGTGGCAAAATATTTGTTAATGCTATTAACTCTATTGGAAAATTAAATAAATGTGTGACAAATATTTTGTCACATGAACAATAACCATAATCTACCAACACAATGTGTAGGTAAGGTTTGCTTGTAACTTCCTATTTGTTTTATCTCTATGTGTGTGTGTGTTTTTTTTGATGTGATTCTTTTTTTAAATCAATTTTCTTTGGGTATATCTAACTTTGACAACATTCTGTACACGGTGATATTGGCCAGGGATTTCTCTTTTCTCTCTTGTGATTACAACATTTGAAGGCCATTTTTATTTACTTGCATAATCACTCGTTACAAACAGAATAAAGTATTACTAATATAATCACTCCCATGAAACAAAACCATCAAATCAAAGCCACAATCATTTATCATTTTCACGCACAGGAGCAAAAAAATAGATATCCCCCAGGCGATCATTGCTCGGCGAGTTTCCCCCATAAACGAGAAGGCCCAACTCCCCACCTTTCCGGCCCACAGAAAATGCACACCAACCCCTCGGCCCAGGATGATTATCCAAGCCCAGCCCATCTTCCACTTTCTTCCACTCCAACGCCTCCGTGTCCAACACGAACACTTCTCCGGCGAACTTCCCGGCGCCCATGTGCCCCAGGTCACTGGGGTCCACTTCCCCACCGTAGATATACAAGTACTTCCCAATCGCGCACGTGGAGAACACGCTCCGAGCACTGGGCTTTTCCCCTGTCGTCTCAACTTGGGCCCATTTCTTTTGGGCCGGGTCGAAGTAATGAACGTCGTCCATTTCCATACCCGCAAATCCGTACACGACCCATACTTTACCTTGGGCCACAGCCAAGCCCGGCCCACCACGGCCCTTTAATCCCTCCCCCGCTGACGGATACTCGATCCATTTTCGTTCAACCGTATCGTAAGCCCACAAATCGTTGAGGCGGCCGGCGTTGCCGCACCCGCCGAAGATGTAGACGAGGCGGTCGTCCGCGGCAGTGGAGTGGTAGCTCCGGTGCGGCGGTCCTGAGTCTCCGCCGGAGAGAAGCGTCCATTTGTTGATCGATGTGTCGAAAGAGTAAAACTCGCTGAGTTCCTTGTGCTCCGAATCCCTACCGCCGAAGACGTACACGATCTGGCCGACGGACGCAATCGTGACGCCGACGCGCGGCGGAGGAACGTCTCCGGAGACGGCGGCGACCGTCCAGGTGTGGTCGTGGAGGTCGAAGACGTGGAGTTCGTTGTCGACGGGGACTCGAGGGGAATACTCGCCGCCGAAGACGTAGGCCTTTTGACCCACGATAGTGATGGCGTGGGAGCTTCTTGCGCCAGGTCCTGCGCCGTTTTGATCGATCTGCGACGAATTTGTTAAGATTCCAAAATGCAAACGAAAAATTGAGGAAATAGAATTCGAAATTGAGAAAATGCATTCACGTAATGGTGATTAGTAGAGTGAATCGACGATTTCAATGGCTTGTAGGAACTGACCTTAGTCCATTTTCCGCTCGTCGGAGCCATTTGTGGAAGATCCAGAGTTCAATTTGTCGATGTCAAAGGCGTGAGTATGACTAGGGCATTCTTTGGGAAATATAACCCTATGTGTTTATATAGGGTAGCAATCCACCTAAACCATGGGCGGCTTATTCCAGTTTTTTTGTGATTTAAAGAAAAAACCTTTGATTGAAATAACTACTTTAATTTTAATTTTAATTTTTTTTTTTTTTTTTTTAATATAAGTTTGGAGATGGAAACAACAAACCATACTAAAGGCATTACAAGGATTCGAACTCCTGATCGCGTAAATTTTAAAAGGGTTAACATTATTAAATAGTCCGTTAATCTATATAAATATATATATATATATTTTTTTTTTTTTTTTTTTTGACTATAAGTTGGAGACGGGGATAACAATCTTTATTTAAAAGCATTACTAGAATTCAAACCACCGATCGAGTGGATACTGATGTATCAACAATGTCGGTTGTATGCTCGCGTTGGCTTTTTTTTTTTTTTTGACACATATTCCATTAATATTAATATAAATGTAATGTTAATTTTAAACTATTAATTTTATTTTATAACTTTATAAAATGTTAAATAAAAAGTATATGATCATTTTTTAATTCAACAATAACGTGAAAATCAACTCATTGCCTTTTCTATTTACAGATATACATTGTAGTAAATTTCATAATATTATTTATTTATAGATTATATACATTAAAAAAAATTTGTTTATCTAATATTAAATAAATTTATAAATCAAATAATAAACTAGATTTACTAATGTATATTGGTAAAAAGAAAAAAATTAGAAGTGATTTTCAAATGATCGATTATTTTGAGCTTAGAAATAAACAATTATTTTAGTGATAAAAAATAAAGTAGCTATTTTGAACGATTATAATATTTTATTTAGATATACTAGCTTCAGAAGAAGTTAACAAATATTCATTTTTAATCACTTTTTCAATTCAACTTTTAAATACCTTCTTACACTAAGTTATCCATTTTCATTTTTGATCTATAAAATGTTGAATTTTAATATTAAGAAAAACATATATATTTATTTTTATTGAAAATTTTTTGTTACTTTTTCTTCAAAAAAAAACAAATTTTCTTTATATTTTATAAATGTGTTCACAATTTTTTTTTTCTTATATAAAATTATTAATATTTTATCATATTTCCATAATATTAATTTCGAATTTTTAACATGGTCCAATTTAAAATTTTTTAAAGTCAAGGTTAAAATAATTGATCTAAAATTTGAATTTTGTTCACTGTTAACCGTTAGAGTTCAGTTTTAGTATTTATATTTTCAAAAAATATCATAAAATTGATTTTTATTGAATAGTTTTGTTGTTATTTGTTCTATAAAAATTTATCATATTTTCTCTAAAAAAAATTAAAAATATATTCATATTTTATGTTTCTTGGATTATAATATTTAATATTTCAACGAGTTTCTATCAGTATTAACTTAAAATTTATTCATTTATGACATGAATAAATTTTTATACATTTTTAAAGTTAAATCGAATATTTGAAAGTTTAAAAACTAAAATAAATATAAACTTTTTTATACTAAATTGTATGCAGATACTTGAAGATCAAATTATAACAAAAGTGAAAGTGTCGAAATAATATTTGAGAAAGAGAGGGAGAGTCAAATACCAATTTTCAGGATCGACTCAGTGACCGTGGTGTTGAATTGAATTACTACCAAGCAATGAAATCAATAGTCACCAACACTTTTGATATAAGATCCATATATTCTTGATTAATGATAGGCTAAGTTTGCATTGACTTAACGCTAGCTAGGGGTGATTTCGGTTTGGTTTTTGTCGGTTTTGTGTCAAACCGTTAACAGAAACCAATATCCTCGTTTTTTTCAATAATTGAGTTCGAACCGATGTCCAATAAAAAACAAAATCATTTCTTCGATTTTTATCTAGTTCACTTTGTTTTTCAATTTTGATTTCAATAAAAAAAAATTTGGTTTGTTTCAAAAATGTTGTCTCATTCACAATTTGATTTTTAATTTTTTCCAAAGACTTTCATTTTACTAACAAAAAAACAATACTTTCATTAGTATCACAATATTTACAATGCTTATACTTTATATTTTACATTTAAATTGGTTCTTTCATCAAATTTAAATACCAACACACCATATATATACATATATAAATTTCTTAGTAATTATTTATTTTGGTTCGATTTGGTTTTTTGTTGGTTCTTCTATCATGAACCAAAATTGAACCGATATATTTTGGTTTTCTAAAATATCAAACCGAATGAACCAATATTTTTCTAAAAAACCGAACCGATCTATTAGATCGTTTGGTTCGGTTCAGTTTTATCGATTTTTGATATTTTCCTTTCACCCTTAGTATTAGCTACTTCTGAATTTCGTTAAGTTATTACAATTTTAAAATATCTAATAGATAAAAACTATCAATTTCAAGTTTCATAAACTTTAAAAAGGTTTTCATTCATTTAAAAATAAAAAAAAAAAATCATATATTTTGTCTTTTAATCTAGAAAATTGGAGGAGATTAATTAAGAAAATTTCATGAAATAGATCGATCCTACTCAACATAAAAACTCGCCAATATTGTTTACATGCATCATTCAATGCGAGTATGTTCTTAATAACAAGTCAATCACCTATGATAATCACGCACTTCCGCTGCATTAATTGCATGTTCTTACCTTACATTCCCAACATGTTTCCTTAAGGACCTTGTTGGTCCCTCACATTCTCTTCCTTCTTCCCTAAAGGTGTTGGGCAGCTCTTTAGCAAGTTGTTGCTTCTCTTGCTATTTTGATCAACTGTTAATGGTGATCGGCTTCAACACTAATCCCTTGAGATGCTCAGGTCGAAACGTTTAAATATGGATGGTGCTCATGGCTTCCAACATGTGCCTTCTGTTTGGATGCTCACTGCATTCTTGGTGCAAGTCACAAAGGGCGAGGCATCCACCTTTCTAATCTTGATGAGCGAGACATACTCTTTTTTCTTTTTAATTAACATGGGGATGTGTCCTCCATCCTTTTAGTCTCAAAGAAGGTAAACTTCTTGCCAATCATCTTGGACTAGGTGCATGAGGCCACGAGTTTGATGTAAACGAAAAATTAAGAGAGATTCGGAAAGATAGAATGTTGAAGATAAATTCGAGAGTTTGAGAGAGATTTGAGAATTTAGAAAGAAATTAAGATTGAATTGGAGCTGAAATGGGGTTAAATAGGCAAAAATGTGAAGCATATTATCGTTGTTGTTGTCATTAATGACATCTAACACATAGTCATTGCTATAACAATTATTTTTGCACTAACTGTAATTCGAAAATAGTCATTGGAAGTAAACTAGCCGTTGTAATGGCTATATTTGACACTTGTATGTAATTTCAAATGACTATATTCGATTAATATCTTCGATGGATATTTATTCCAATGTAACCTGCATTGCATATTTGGAAAGTTTTAAGAAATTGAAAACAAAAAATTAAGAAAAACTTAAAAAACATTAAATGCATATATAAATAGAAGTAAGCTAGAAAGAATTAAATTACAATTAATTTATTGTGGGGCATGAAAAATATAAATTACTTATGCGTACTGGATTGAAGATGCCCCTCACATTCGAGTTGCTCTAATCTATGCCAATTTCAGGGAAGTGCATCCATGTCGGACTTCTCATCCCCAATACTACTTTAATCTTTAGACATTGATATTGATTATGTTGCCGTGATGTTTTAGATATCAACTGCTTCATTGGTACACTTTCACAACCTTGAAAGAACCAGACCATTTTAATCTGAATTTTCCAAGGAAGAATTTTAATCGTGAGTTGTAGAGAAGAACTTGTTGTCAAGGTTAGGATGCCCTTGACATTATGCATTTGTCATGTCATCTCTTGATCTTCTCTTTATACATTTTTGTGTTTTCATAGGCCAATCATCTATTCTCGTCTAACTGAACCAGTTATAAAGTTCTTGCAGCACCAGCTAAATTCATGCTAAGTTCAATTTCTTGATGGGCTAATATGTCTTATGTTCTAATTCCATTGGTAAGTGATGACAAGCCTTGCCAAAAAATAACCTATATGGGACATTTCTAAGGGAGTTTTGAATGTGGTCCTATAGGCCCATAGGGTATCCTCTAGTCTTAAGGACCGATTCTTTCTAATTGGTCCAACTACCTTTTCTAGAATTCCCTTTATCCAATCATATTAACTTATATTCTCCATTTAATAATTATTCAATAATAAGTAAATCAATTAATATGTCTAACATATTAATTACTTGAATCTCTTAATTAAATAATTATTTATAATATATTTATCCAATAAATTAATTTATTCTCATTATTATTTATCCCATGAATATTAATTCAATATATCCAATATATTGTTAATTAAGTTTAATCATTAAACTTAAAGCTCATATTAATTATGTATCAAATAATTAATCTGTGAATTTGAACTCTTTAAATTTATTATCTAATAAAATAGTGTACTAGTAAGTATGAGCTAGCATGGAACGGTGAAACCTATAGGTTGAAAGCTACGACTTGAGATCATATCTATATTCATTAATATCAGGCTTAGTCCACTAAAAACCTATGTTGAACTCTTTCGCACTATATGACAAGTTATATCCACGAATATAATTGGTCATCTTTCATGTGATCCTTCACGAGCTTGTATGTCATACTAAGATAAAAAATCCGTTTTACCTTTGTGGTTACATCTTTCTCCTTAAGCGCCATTGATTCCTCTAATGAACAAGTTGTATATAGTCTCACTATAAATCAGTATCCTCTAGAGCCTATGAGAAACGTGATCCATTTGTTCAAGCCTTGGAATCAGTTTTAAGGAAACAACTCTTCATCCTCCACAATATTTGGGAAGGCATAAATTTCTTTTCGTGACGTTGCGTTCCCAACCATTTACCTTGACAAGATTTATTGACCCACGTTGTTTGGCTGGTCTTACCTATACACATCAAAAGATGGTTTCATAAAGCAAAAGTTCACAATCCACTTAGAATTCAGATCACATTTACATATGATCATCCTAAGCGAAGTAGTTTATGCGAGTCTATAACGAAATTACTAGACTGATCACAAAATTTGTAGTCTATTCTTATACAAAAACTCTTTTTTACATAGGCACCCACACTAACATGTATCAACATGAACAACCAAGATCATGTCGTTTGCAACCCTTCTAAAGCGGTACAAACAGTGTCATCAGGACTTAAGCGCCCATACCGTAGTTCATATACTATAGACGTTTTAGGTTATTAACTTGGAACTAGATCGATTTGTATGTCCCACATACTTATCCAAGTGTATATCAAAATAATCATGGACATACCCTCATCAATCTCATTAATGCAATAAAATTGAATGACGTTTATATATTAATTGCATAATGAGTAAAAATAATAATCTTCATTAATAACTGAAATATAACATTAAATGTTTTATTCTTTAATTACAAACTATAAAGTCTTTAGAACACAACTCTTAACAATCTCTCAATAACATTAAAGTCTCAATAAGGCTATTAAATGTTTAGTCAAAACACCAAGTCCCACACTTGTTCTAGACCGTTGAAGATACCTCTTGTAGACCCAAACTCTTTAGGTAACCCTCAAACACTTTAGCCGGGAGGGCCATTGTAAAAGGATCAGCAACATTGTCAATTGTATTAATTTTGGTGAAAACCAGTTCACCTCTATGCAATATCTCTATTATGAGGTGATAACTACCTCTCTATATGTTTCCTTCTTTTATGACTTCTAGGTTTCTTGGAGTTAGCCAAAGCCCGCTCTTATCACAAATATTACATGATTGACTCATTCATACACGAAACCACGTTTAAATCCACTAGGAATTTTCTCAACCATACTGCATCTTTTGCTGGTTCACAAGCAGCCACATACTCAGCTTTTATAGTAGAGTCTACGATGCATCATTGCTTGATGCTTCTTCAAACTACAGTTGAGTCGTTGAGGGTGAACACCGATCCTGATGTGAACTCCTAGAGTCCTTATCAGTTTAAAAATCATAGTCTATGTACCTAGTAAAGATCAAATCCTTAGGGTCGTACACAATCATATAATTTCTCGCTCTTCTAAGATACTTGAGAATGATCTTAACCACTATCTAGTGATCCAATTCTAGATTTGACTGATATCTACTGACAGTGCCTACCATGCAACATATGTTAGGGCTAGTACACAACAAAGTGTATATCGAGCTTCCTATCGCCGATACATAGAGAAATCATTCTCTTTTCTTTAATCTCTTGAGGTGTCTTAGAAAAATTTTCCTTAAACAGTAAGATTCCATGCCTAAAAGGTAAATGATCTTGCTTAGAATCTCTCATCCCATACCTGACAAATATCTTGTCAATGTAGGATGCCTGAGACAAGGCTAGTATTTTCTTGGACCAATCCTTTATTATCTAGATCCTAAGAACATACAAGGCGTTATCCAAATCCATCATCTGGAATTGGTTCGCTAGCTAGTGCTTGATTTCAATTAACACCCTTACATCTTTCTCAATAAGTAAGATGCATCTACATTTAATAATATGATTGCTATCTTCTTTTTTATGATTTTCGTGTAAACACTAAGTTCATTGATATACTGCTCATAGTCATATGATTTGATAAATATCATCAAATCTTTTGTTCCTAGACCTAGACGTTTGCTCAATCCATAAATAGATGTAATAAATTTGCAAAAAAAAGATTTCTTATCCCTTGGATTCAAACCCCCCCTAGTTGATTCATGTAGATTTCCTCTTCAAGATTGCCATTCAAGAATGCAATCTTAACATCCATCTGCCATATCTCATAGTCATAATATGAGGCAATGGATAAGAGAATCCTTATTGACTTTAACATAGCAACAGAAGAGAAAGTTTCTTTATAATTCACCCATTCTCTTTGAGTGAAGCTTTTTGCTACCAGATTATTCTGGAAGGTTTGCACTTTCCCATTTACACCTTTTTTCTCTTGTAGATCCACTTGCATATAATAGGCATTGCATTCTTTGGTGCATCCACGAGTAACCAGACTATATTGGAGTACAACGACTCTATTTCAAGGTTCATTATTTTTATCCATTCTTTCCAGTCAACATCCTCTATTGCCTTTCTAAAAGACTAAGGATCTAGAAAACACCTGTATAGGCAACCAGATTTCTCCTGTTCTTCTCACTGCGTCGAGGTGAGCATCTTTCCTGACTATAAGTAATTTGACTATCAAGACACCAAGGTTGGTCAAACTTCAAGAATAGAGAGTCCAACCATGAATTTTAACAAAGTAAGGTTCTTATATGAACTCCACAACAATGGTGTTTTACAATTTATCAAAACAAACCTTGGGATTTCAACACTTTAGAGGTTCTCTTTTAATATGGTTATCAAACGAATGACTCCTCTTTAAATTTCATCCTAGCTAAAACATTGAGTTTTCACAAAAGAGACTTTCAAATGACTAAGTCCATTCATGGGTTCTCAATATACAAGAATATAGAATCAACAAGGGTAATCTCACCATAAATCTAAAATAATGACCAAGGTTTAACAATATAACCAAGAAACAAATGGGTTAACAATATTCACCAAACAACACAAAGGAGAGAGAGGAAACATCTCACCAAGGTGGTTAAACACCACCTCACATGCCGATACGTCACGATCGGTGTTGGGTGGCGACGACCATGGCTAAGGAGAGGTGAACCAGATGGTGCCGACGACCTCGATTTCGGCTCCAATAGACGGCACACATTGGCGCGGTTTTTCGGTTGACTTGAGCTCGAACTCACAGTCCTACACACCCATTTCCATGACAATAAGATCATCTACAACACTGGCGCTCCAAGTCTGTGAAGGAAACTCCGACCAAGAAAAAATGGTGATGAAATTTGAAACCCTACATTGGGGAAAAAGTGTGAATAGTGACTGCAGGAATTTCTATGGGAGGTCAGATGAAAGTGATGTTAGGTCAAGATTTGATATATAACATGAGAGTGTTTGGTGGGGGTGGTTATGGAAACCAAAATTAGCATGGAAAGGCAATAACTTCAACATTAGCTTTTCAAAGGATGCTTGTAACAAAATAATATCCATATAAGACAATAATTAATTTTTATTCCTTTACCCAATTAACTCCACATAAATTTAATAATTAAAAGTTTACTTAAATTATCAATTGATTGAAAACTAAGAATTCATTTTTCTTTTAAGTTATATGATTATTCAGGTTGTTACAATACTATCCCCATAAAAAAACTTTCGTTCTTGAAAGTTGTCCAAGGTCGAAATCAACAACGAAACATAAACACTCAACACCAACAAGCACAACTTGAGTGATACCCACCAACTAAACTTAACTCCCAACAATAAAACAACACTCACTAGTAACAAACGACATAACCTAACACAAGTTTCTATAAGCAAGAAAGCAAAACCATCCCACTTCACATTAACCATCCATTTAAAATCCTGAACGATCCAAACTTTCAAGAACAAAACTCTTACAAGCTACTTTTTTTTATTAAGGTAAATCTGAAACACTTCCAACTCTCCCATTAAACCACGAGACTTCCAGTCTCGATCCTTGAGTCACTGCATAAAACCCAAACTACTCTTCCACTATGAACAATATTAAGGACAAACGAAAGTGACAAACCAAACAATCCTTAAGAATGTCATCGAACCAAGGTGAACGATAAACTTGAACACAAAAAAGCTTCAATTGTACTCTCAAAGACCATAACTTTAGAAGTAACAAGATGAACCTTTGGAATACAACTGAAATCTAACAAAACTCAGGCTCCAATCGCCTGACAAAGCACTCACAATTGACCACCCAGGTCACGTTCTAACTCGCTTGCTCGAAGTGAGTTGAAAACACATAACTGTACCCGTTTGAGGGAATCAAAGTCCTTGAATCCTCATCAAACACTCAAAGTAGTTAGGGTCTCTACCCGAATAACTCTGTAGTATCCCTTGAATACCACAACCAACAAGAAACTTAGCATCAAACCGGAATAGTACCGAAACGAACTAAAACTCACAACTTGAAATCTCATGTCTACTAGCATCAGCTCCAAATGAAGCAAAACTCAGACATTACAAAAACGAGGCTCAATATCCTCCACGAAACTTTCCACCAAGGCACAAACCATCACAATAAGAAAATGAACTGCAATTCCAATGTATCTAAAAGTAAAAATGCCAATCTCTTAGGGTCTCACCTTGACCCTACTACACAAGCTAACATCAAATTGAACATCAAGTCCATCTTACCTGAGTGTAACCTCCCTTAGCTCAGTAACTGAGGGAATAAATTCTTACTCCTCACAAGAACTTCAAAGAACAAGCAACTCCAAAATTTTACTCGAAGCACTAGCACAAAGAAACTTCACTTGCCTGATGCCCGCTGAGGCAGCAACAATCAATAACCTGCGATGAAGCACAACTTGTTCATAAAACAAAACAACTATTTCTAGCCACAAACTCAACATATCAACTTGAAGCATCTGTTAGGAATCCAACCTCAAACCTCAAACCTCAAATCTCCAACTATGTCTCTTTGAATATGAGTTCTTACCAACCTTGTTCACCCTAACCCCTCAGGCTCTACTAGCTTCAATCTATCAAGCACGACTTAGTTGTTCAAGTCTAACTCGACCAAGCACCAAACTCAACACTCGGGGATATAAATCAATACAATGGGATATGGATGCTCGCAATTAAATTCCCAATACACAGACTTTTTGACATACAAGGTGGGATGTCTCACTTACCCTGGACTACTACTTGACCATCCACCTTACGGTGTGATAGGACAATAGCGATCCACTCAGCTGCTCACTCTAAGGATGACGTGTCATCATACACCATCTTAGGAATTCATTAACTAACTATTTAGTTTCACTTGCAGAACTTCTAGTCTGCCTCCAGGTTCCTAAATCTCGGACTGGTTTCATGGTCGTTAATCTTAAAACTCGAAATAATAATATTTAATGCCTCACTTATCAATAAGATAGCACTAAAATATTCATCAATCAATCATCAGGCATGTTCAAGTCATTACAACAAACATCTATAAAAAATATAACAAATGCTCAGGATATCATATCAACATCTATAAATAATAGATTTCATGCTTCGTATATCATATCAACGTCTATAAATTAACATAAATCATGATATGAATATTACATCAAGTAATCAAATAAGGCTTGATTATGTTACATGCTCAACTGTATACTCAAAACTCAACTTGTTACCTGATGATGACCAGTTGGCTGATGACTATGGGAACCAACAACTTACATCGTAAGCTAGTCTACAGAATCTATGACTCTAAGCTCTGATACTAACTGCAAGGACCTAGATTTTCAAAGAATAAAATCAAAGACTCCTTACTCAGCCTTATGCATGAAAATCAGTTACAAAACTAAATTAACAGATAAACCAATGCACATTAAATGAAAACGATTATTTAGTGGGATCCTAAAGATATTTAATATACTCATAAAGTCATAATCATTAAAAAAGCGGAATTAAATCACGCTAGGACAATTCCTAGACTGTAGTGCAACAACCCCCTATAGTCAACACAACACCCTGGTCCAAGTACTTGGGAGAAATCCACAATGGAAAGGATGAGCCGCAAAGCTCAGTAAGGTGCCCCAACTTGGAGTACAACATGTATATAATCAAATGAGCATATCACATAGCACAATACAAGCAATAAATCAATAATCAACATCATTAAGGGGTACACTGACCCAAATCTTCTAGTGTGCCAAGTCATGGAATGCCAACACCTTGTTGAGAGACCAATGACCTATGTCAAAAACCAAAATACTCGTCGTTGAGTCCCTGGATTCTGGGTTAATTTAGTTAACCTATGCTAGTGTGAGAGCCTCTTGACGAGCTGAGCTACCTGGTGGCCTTCAGGCCTTTAACACTAATTGTGTGGTGGTAGTAAAAGTAAACCACGCGATGAGATATCACCCATACCCCACTTTTAAGCATGACATCTAGGAAAAGTCAAATAGACGCTGGTAGGTATGGCAAATTGGGTGGCCTCTTGGTCCCTGACACTTCTACGAGTGAGAATATCATCCCCTCGTCTAGCACCGGATCAGACACTCTTCCGCTACCCCTGTCAAGGTCAAGGTTGCCCTGAACTCTAGTGCGGGTACTAAAATCACATGGTCCTCTGGGACGACTTTAAAATCTTTGGTTCCCCATGGAATATTGAAATCTAGTTCCCCTTGGGACGGTTTAAAACTTTGGTTCCCTATGGAACACTGAAGATAAAAACTCATCAAATGATTATGGCTAGTTTCTAATGGAATATCCCGGTCCAACATATATAAAAAACTCAAAGTGGCTAGTTCCTTATTGAACATTCCACCCAGCATACATAACAAATCTAGATGGCTAGTTCTCTATGGAGCATCCCGACCCAACATATATAATCAACATCTCAAAATAGTATGGTACACATAACTACATTTATAACACGATCACATATCAGGTAGCATGGAAACACATCAGTCATCACATTATCAAACAATCTCAATCAATATGCGTACATGTTATTACACCACAGACCACGAGAAGGGGTAAGGTTTCCTTACTTGGCCGAATCCACAAATAAGCTCTAAATCATAGACAAGAATGATACTCAAATATGGCCCTAAGAATAAACTAGTTAGAACTAGCACCTAAGACCATTAAAAACGAACCCAGGACGATGAAAATAGCAAAAGGGGCCAAACTTCAAAAAATGGATTTTTGGATCTCGGGACTCGATCAACTCGATTGACCGAGCAAAGTTGGTTTAATCTGGTCAGAGGCTTACATTTCAATAGAATGAGGTCGAAACATAATTAAACAAGGCCGATCAAGGATTAAAAATGTGCCACTCTTACAAGAGAGGTCAACATTATACAAAACTTGGTCAAAAGTGGCAAACTAGGCAAGGTTGATCAAGCTTCAAGAGTAGAGAGTCCAACCATGGATTTTAAAAAGTAAGGTTCTTATATGAATCTCCACAACAATGGTGTTTTACAATTTACCAAAACCAACCTTGGGATTTCAACACTTTAGAGGTTCAATATTAATACGGGTTAACAAACCAATGAATCCTCCTTCAAGTTTATCCTAAAAAATATGGAGTTTTCACAAAAGAGTCTTTCAAATAACTAAATCCATTCATGGGTTCTCAATATACAAGAACATAGAATCAACAAGGGTCATCTCATCATGAATCTAAAATGGCAAAGGTTCAACAATACAATCGAAAAATAAATGGGTTAACAATATTCACCAAACAACGAGAGGGGAAACATCTCACCAAGGTGGTTGAACACCACTCCATAAGTCGATATGCCACAACTAGCGTTGGGTGGTAGCGACCAGCATAGTGTTGAGTTTTGGCAAAATATTAGAAGAAGATGTTCTCACATCGGAAAGGTAAAAGGATTCGAAATGGTCCTAGGAATCAGAAAGCTAAAAAGATTCAGACAGGTCCAAGGAATTGGAAACCTAAAAGGAAGTGGTGTACTCCAATCACGGAGCATGAAGCCTTAGATTTAAGGCATCCTAGTTAGAAGCACTTTAAGCTTGGTGTGCTAACTCTAGTAAAATTTCTCTTGTATTCTCTGGTGAGAGAGTGGGGCAAAATGTGTGAGTAGTATAAGCTTTGAAGAGAGTGTTTATGTAACTGGGGTTGGGGAGAGAATTATGTGTGATTGTAACAATTTTTCATATAGTGGAAGTTCTTTCTGTCCGTGGTTTTCTCCGGTTGAGGAGTTTTTCCACGTAAATCCTTGTGTTATATTTTGTTGTTTTTTCTTTTAATTTCTCGGTTATTTTCTGCTTATTCCTGCGGTAATTAGGGAAGGGTTTTTCCAACACATAGCAGCTTAGACGACCATGGCCGAGGAAACGCGACCGGATGGCGCCGACGAATTCATTTTTCTTTTAAGAGATATGATTATTCGGGTGTTACACGATAAGCTTGGTTTCATAAGATGGAGGTTGAGTTAGACAAATGTTGCTCCCAAATAAATGAGAGCCAAATACCGATTTTCAAGATCAAATCTGTGTTCAATTGGATTACTACCAAAAGTGAAATCAACGAGTCACCGACCCAATATATATACTACCATGACATATAAATAAGTAATTTTTATGTACTTAATTCTATAATGGATAAGAGATAATAAAGACTATTTTTTTTAACTGGAACAAGCTTTAATGGGTTTAAATCAAAAAGATTAAATTTTAATTTTTGTTCAAATCAATAAACTAAATTATTATTTTTTTAAATTATGAAAGTTAAAATTTAACTCTTTTTGAATCTTATAATTCAAAAACCTCAAACGAAGCATCAGTTCAATTATAAGCTGACTGACCAAAAAAAAAAACAAAAAACAAAAAAGTATTTTAACCAATTTTTTTTTATCTAACTCTCTTAAAAGTAAAAAGTTAGGGGTCTATTAAGAGGTTTTGGAAAAATATTTCAAACTAGTATTTACTAATTACTGTTAAATAAGTTTCATCCAAACCAAATTTTGGCTGCATTCATTATTTTAAATACTCAAAATAAATCATTATTATAAATATTAGTTTTTAATATTTGGTAAAAACTATCAAGTGAATTTTGACTATAATTATTATTTTTAAATATTCAAAATAAAATAACATTCTAAATACTATTTTTAAATACTCTTCAAATCTATATCCCGACAAGACTTTTCATCGTAATAATTACTAATAGTTACTTCTAAATATTCAAAATAAACCAGTATACTAAATACTAATTTTATGTATTTAAAAACACACAAGCTTAAAATCCAACTATATTTGACTGTAAAACAAAAAGCCCTTCTCTATATACACAAAAGTTCCCGCGTTTCCTTCCCATCTCAAGCTTGTTCGATTGAGAAATCACAGATCCTTAGCTGTCCGCGATTCTCCATTTCCATTTCCATTTCCAATTCAAAATCATCGCATTCTGTGTTCATCAGCAATGTCTCAACCATACGGTACCATCCGTACTAATTTCTTCTTTTGAACCCTCCATGTTCTACTTTCGATCAATCTTCTCAAAAGGGAATCAAATAATTTAAACCGACAACAGTAGTGCGGTGGAATTGCAATGAAGCCCACCAGTAATTTAATTCAACACGCACCAATAATGTGAGAGGTTGTTCTTATTTTATCTCTGTTTTTGTCGTTAACCAATTTGGTATTTGGATCATCCACATGGTTTCGGTAGCTTGGACGCTGAGAATTAGGAAAATCAGGGATACCCACTAAACGTTTCTATCACATCTTTCTTGTTTTCTTCTTGCATTTGTGAGAGACGTCCCAATTAAAGTTGCCCAACTTAACTTCCTTGAAACATGTTTTCATTATATTTTTCTTAACCTCCAATTCGATTTGAGATTCCTTGCAAATTTCTGCTTCCAGCTGTTCGCTTCACTTGATTTTTTTGGTATATTCATGTAACTTTGATCTGGGTTGTCTTTGTTTTCTTGGAAAATTGTAGTCATTCCAATAATTGAAAGATTAATCGAAAGAACCAGTTTGAAGGTTTATTGACGTGTTTTTTTTCTCTCTTTTTCATCGCTTCCCGTTGTACATAATAATTAGCAAACCAAGATTCTCTCTTTTTTTTTTTTGGATTCTGAACATGAAATCATTTTGAACTTAATGTTTTGACAATCGGCCAGAGATTTTTTTCACTGTTTGCTTGATATTGAGATCTACAGTTATTTACTTTAATAGAGATTGGTGTTTAGTCAACTGACTGTAAGCTGTAGTTTCAGTTTGTTTGATTTCTGACCATTATTTTGCTCCAAACTCTGAAATCTCAAAGAACATATTTACTAATTCTTATGCTCTTCATGTTCATATTGATTCTCCAAATCAACCCATTTCACAAGCTAAACATGGCTGTTGCCATCATAATTCGTTTTCTTCTTTTCAGGTCGCATTTCATAGATGGCGGCAACACTGGCTTCCCACAGCTGTTATTGCCACGAAGCTAAGTTAAATGAAGGGAGAGGGAAACAAGCCTATGATCTGTGTTTTTCAAGATCAACACTTCATTCATTCAATAAGATTAAGAAGTCAACCTGGTGTCCTCCAAGTTTTCGACATTTCAGGCTCCATAGCAAATTGCAACGTAATACATCACCCCCAAGGTTTAATACTAGTGGAAGAGCTGTGAAGATGGTACCTATAAATGAAGTAGTGCAAAAGAAAGTTATATCTGCCAATAAAGTGGAGAAAATAAATGGTAAAAATGCAGCGCCCCCAAGTTTAACCTCTAATGGAAGAGCTGTGAAGATGGAACCTATAAATGAAGTAGTGAAAAAGAAGGCTGTATCTGCCCATCAAGTGGAGAATATAAATGGTAAAAAACAGGTGATCAATGGGGCAAGTATAGTTAAGCGCAGCCTGTCTCCACCATTGGTTAGGAGGACAAATGTTATAGACACTCAAAAGCTCTCCCCAGTTGAAGACCTTAAAGTTTTGCCATCAGATGAAGGTTTCAGCTGGGCCAATGAAAATTATAACTCCGTGCAAAGGAGTATTGATGTTTGGAGTTTTGTCATTTCCTTACGAGTTCGTGTATTTTTAGAAAATGCCAAATGGACTTATACAGGAGGCTTCTCAGAAGACAAGCAGGTTGGATACTTTCATGTGGTTGTTAGTTATCTCTTCAATTACTTCATTTCTTGATTGTTTTCTGATTTTCTATGCTGGACTATTGTATTTTTCCTTAATTATATAACACTCTACCCATCTAGAAAAAAAGAAGGCAAAAGACGGCCTCTTGGTTGCGGGAGCGCGTGCTGCAGCTTGGCCCTACATTTATCAAGCTTGGACAGCTCTCCTCAACTAGGTCAGATCTATTTCCTCGCGAGTATGTGGACGAGCTAGCAAAGTTACAGGTATTGTTTTTTTGTAGTGCTCTTCCATTTGTGGTAATTTCCTTTTTTAAAATTTTAATTGATATGCCAAATGCCTTAAGCCTTAAGGCCACGAGGATGTTCAGATATTGAAATTTCAGAATGGGGCAATATCTTTTTTGGATTAGAAAGAATAAATTGATATCATATCACTTTCAAATTCTGGATAACAATAACTATCTGAAGATTTGTGTTTCTAATTCTGATATTATATATCAGGATAAAGTCCCTGCATTCTCTTCTAAGAAAGCAAGAGGATTCATTGAGAGTGAACTGGGTGTCCCTATCGATACCTTGTTCAAAGAATTCGAGGACCATCCTATTGCCGCAGCAAGTCTTGGCCAGGTGCTTGTTTCATTTCTGTTTGAAAAGAAAGCAAAAAGTGATAGTGCCTGCATTTAAGGCAAGTCTAGTTCTTTCATTCCAGTAGCATCTCTACTGATTTGCGTAATATTGTTTTTAGGTCCATCGTGCAATACTGCATAATGGAGAGAGGGTGGTCATCAAAGTCCAAAGACCTGGTCTCAAGAAGCTTTTTGACATTGACCTGAGTAAGAATTGATTTTGCTGATTCCTGCTGTAAAAGAATGGTGATAAAATAATAAACTGGATTACAATGATAGCTAAACTTCTTTTGTGGTCTTGGGGATAAGAAAGCGCTAGTTCTTTCAGCTGATTAATCAGAACGTTTCCATGTTTTGGACATGTTCGATTTAGAATCTTATAATTTTGCAATAGAACATATTACCCGGGAAAGTAGGCCACATGTTAAGTTTGAGATGGGTGTTATTGATGATAAGCTTCAACGTTGCTTGGTTTTACAAAGCTAGAGGTTCTTCTAGATCCTTGTAAAATCTCACAAATATGAAAAACTTAACACTCGATCCCAACCAAGAGTTAAGTTAGAATGGTGAATACACTCTTAGATCTCACTTAGAACCTATGATGGTCA
>JBBMEG010000004.1:4303183-4336427 GCA_037832605.1 Cyclanthera cordifolia
TCAATTCTCTTAAGCCTTAACCATGGGACTATATCCCCAAGATCCCTCTCATTCGAATGTGGACTCGGTTCATTCATATACTCCTAATCCTGGACGTTACATGAATATTAGAGTATTTTAATTAGCTGTGATCGAAAGGGACGTTGGTGGTGCAGTTCACCGTTTGATGTTAATTCAGTTAACACCAGCGTCATGTGTTGCTCTCAATATAATAACTTGCTTTCATCTCCTTCATTTTTTAGACAAATAGACCAATTCTACTATATTTTCCTGTCAATTAAACATGAAACAAATTAATTGTTATGGCAGGTGACTACCATAAATTGAAATCATAATATTTTTATTCTATAAGAACCACAAGTTTTGATTATCGTCGGTAACAAAATTATATTATATTGATAAGAATTTATAAAAAAAATACTTCCTATAAATAAATAAATAAATAAATAAATAAATAAATAAATATATATATATATATAAATAAATAAATAAAGGGAGTGGCTTGTGCCACATCCATAAATAAAAAAAACAAAAAAAATCAAATTAGTAGAAAAATGAACTGGCCCTAAAAAAAGAAAAAAAAAAGATTTTGATAGAATATTTGATTTAATATCATGGATAAGTTTCAAACTTGAGATCTTGAATGGAGCATAACTTCAGAACTCAAGCCATCAGCACTATCTCTTCAGATTTATTTTATATGTTCTTAAACTTTCGAGAATATTAATTTTCTATAAAATTAAATATTAAATTTATTTGATAAATATAAAAAACTATTTCAATAATATTTAAATATTTTCAAGTAGTACATAGACATAAACTTGTTAAAAAACTATAATTAATAAAAAGTTACATAAAAAACATTTGAGTTATTCATGCAAAAACAACATAAATATAAAATATTTTAAAGAATTGTTTTTTTTTTTTTTTACATTTTTAGTAAATAAAAAAATCATGTTATAAAAATTTATAGTATCCATTAGACCATAAATTTGAGTTTTCTTCCTTAAAAAAGTACATTTAAAATTTCATTTTTAAAGATCAAATGATAAAAGAATGATAAATATGAAAATCAAACATTATCCATCAATAGATATGCTACTAGAAGGCACATTTAAGGTAAGAGAAAGTAAAGTTAATTAACACATGTTTCAATTCTTTGATTTTGTTTCTAAGTGCAAGTGGTGAGACACAAAGGAGGAATTCTAAAGTGCATATTTTGATTGTTTGGTTCTTATAATAAGAAAAAAGCAAGATTGAAAATTTTCCTCTTTTCTATTTTGTATGGCTTTGAACTTTTGTTGGTAGATTGTGTTTTGTGTAAAAAAGAATACATACATTTTTTTTTTTTTTTTCTATATCTATTATGCTTTGAGGAAGTAGCTACTCATGGCTAATTCTACAACGTTAAGGGTAGGAGCACTCGAACTATTACTGAGCGGATGCTAGTGCTTCTCTAATGTCAGGTGAGCTATGCTCGTTTTGCCTACTCATGATTAATTGAAATGTGCCTTACATTTGTGTGTTTATTTTTGGTTTTTATTGAGCTATTATAAATGAGTTTTTATAATCATTCTCTAAACTATCTTATTGAAACGAGTTATTACTACAATTTTTTATTCAAAATCAATTAAAATGAATGAAGAAAGTTGGTAATATCTCTCATCTGAGAATGAATTCAAAATAATCTCATATTTATAATCAGTCAAAAAAAATAATTCATACAATTATACATTCAAATACCTTTGAAATTAACGTTGTCACGTATTTTGGAAACTTTCTAGAGTAAATTTCAATTGACATATAATTTGATAATTGAAAGGTTGGGAGTTTATATTCACTTATTCCGACCTATTATTATTGAAATAAAGAAAGAGAGTGTATATCATGACAGGTTACCATCTCTAATATTTGTTCTAGACCATCAAATTACACGAAACCATGAGAGACTTAAACTATTAATCGAGAGGATGCTAAACATCACTAGTGTCAACTGAACTATACTCGTCTTGACATAAATCTTCAACTTAATTTTTGAATTGTGCATATTGATGTTTAAATTCTTTTGATTTTATAGCTAAACATTGGTCCGAAATATTACAAAAATAATATAAATTCTAAATTCAATAATGTTAATAATTTTAATATAATAAAAAAATATAAAATTTGAATATATTTCTAAATTTTACACAAAAATATGGTGGTAATTTTAAAACAAAAAATAACAAAAAGTTTCAAAGAGGATTAATTTTAATCAAAAGTTTAACTACTAAAATTAAACCTATTTGATTGTTTAAAAATTAAAATAGAACAAATTTTATCTAGAGAAACTAAAGTAAAACAAGCTTAAAAGTGCATATTCAAATTGGGTATTTGAAAGTTTATGAACCAAAATAAAACAAAATTCAAAATCTAAAAACCAAATCAACATTTTGGTTAAAATACCATTTTAGTCTCTGAACTATCACAATTGTTCTATTTTGGTTATTAGACTTTTAAATGTTTAATTTTGGTCCCTCAATTTTGCAAAATATTTAAAAGTAGTCCATGAAGTTAGTTTGATGAGTTGACAAAAAAAAATATAAATTTTATTTAACAAAAATACAAATAATTTAAAATAATTTTTTTGCACTTGAAAGTTTATGAATGAAAATGAAACAAAATTCAAAGTCTAAAAACCAAAATAACATTTCAACATATTTTATTTAACATAAATTGTGGTGGATGACTCTTCTCACATAGTAACTACAAATTTAGGCAAATTTTAAAAGTATTTGCATTCATAGTCATCTTTCCTAATAAACTTTAGAATTTTTTAGCATATTTTCTTAAATTATTGGCCTCACTGAACCAATTTCATTTAATATTGATTTTAAATTTATCATATCCTCTTCCCCAATTTATACTAATAAAAATAAAATAATAAATTTATCATAAAGATTAATTTTAAACTTTTATTAAAGTTTATAACTAAATTATAACTTTTGAAAGTTGAGGGACCAAAATATAACAAATTTGTATATAAACTAAAATTAAACTTTTGAAGTTCAAAAAACAAAAATAGAACAAAAGTGAAAGTCATAAATCAAAAATGATATTTTAACCTTACAGTTTCTAAGAGTAGTTAAGAGTAGTGAGAGTTAACCTATATTCCATAGCATTTGAGATTAGAACATGTGGTCTTATTCATGAATTGATGTTTTAGGAATGTTTAGAGGTAGATTTTAAGATTATTTAAAATAAAGAGTTATTTTAAGTATTTAAAAGTAATGATTGTAATTAAAAACTTATTCAGTTTTTAAAAGTATTTAGAATGAAGATTTATTTTGTGTACTAAGAAGTAATCATTACAGTCGAAAACTTGTTTAGATGTAGTTTTTAAGAATATTTTAAATGAAGATTTATTTTGTATATTTAAAAGTAATTATCAGTAATGATATCAGTCAAAAATGTTATAAATAAACAAACCAATGCCTCAAAGCTTCACTATATAGCAAAGTACTTCAAGACATTGGCCTGAAATGTTCCTAACAGCCATCTAATAACAAACTTTGATTGTTTGCAACCGAAGTTCAAACAAACTCATCCTAACAACCTAAGCACTAACCACCTAGGCACTACCTAAGAGTTTGTATTCTTTCTTTCTTCTATCCTACTGTATGTATATATAAACAGTTGATGACTTGTACAAAATGTAAGCTTGATAGAAAATGTATATGAAAAAGAAAAGAAAAACAGAAAGAAAATGAAAGGGAAACTCACCCGTGGATGTAGGCATTTTTGCCGAACCACGTAAATCTTGTTGTCATCTTTCTTCCTCATCTCTCAATCATATGAATGTACAGGATACACATATCACAGAAAGAAAATGTACGAGAATCAAAGTTTTTGAACTAAAGCATAAAAAACTGGAAACAGAGACGATAAGCATTACCTTTCGAAGAAGTGTAGTATCCTCAACTCCTTGGCCAAGAATCGTTAAAAACATCTCTAGGTTAGTAACGATTACTCAAAAGGAGTGTAATCGCAACCAAAAGAAGGTTCATTAACGAGGAAGCAACGATCCAAGCACTCATGACTTGGATTGTCACTATCATTAAGGAAAACTTCACACAGAGAAAAGCTTTAACGAAGAAGAGAGAAAAGATTGAACAAGCTTTCAACGAAACAGAGAGAAAGGTCAAACAGAGAAGAACCAGAACCTCAGCCATCTCTGAGCGAGGCAAAACGAGTCAAATGACTCAACTCGCTCGGAAACAGCTATTTATAGCCAACAACGAGTGGAGAAATACGTGTAGGGCATGCAAAGCAAACCGATAGGCTGCTCAGTGTTGTGGCAACATCACAGCCACACACTTAGCAACATCCATGATGAATCACAATCGTTAGATCGAGAACTAGGTCCAGCACAAGTACTCAGACCGGCTCACAATTTGTGGACCAACTCGGGTCAAGATCAAAGATAAGTAGGCTTCTCTTTAATTTAAAATTAATGCTTTTATATTTTGGGCCCGTATCAAAAGTAGTCCAAATATCATTGGGCTGTTTAATATAGAGAAGTTTAAGCCCATTATAATTCATAACTGGACTTATAAATAGGCCTAGTTTCAATTTCTAATTTTCACAAAAAATTTGTTTGAATGTAATTTTTAAAAGTGTTTAAAATAAAAATTTATTTTGAATACATAGAAATAATGATATTTACACGTTTGAAAAACTCAAAACAAATAACTTAAAAATAAATAAATAAATAAATAATACCCACCTTGTAAAATTAGACTTGCAAATCCTGGCGTTAACTTCCCACCACAAGCTAGCCCCGTTGGGAATCTCACAGATCCATAGGTGGCCACGATGCTCAATTTCCAATCAAACAATGGCTTTAGCCGCTCAGCCTCAGCCACCACAGTGCCGCCATTAATAATCTTTCAATTTCATTTCTTCATCTACATTTTCCTGTTGCTCAATCTTCGACGACTCCCTAATCTTTCATTAACCCAGCAAAGTTTCAATGATGTTCGCCAGTGGTTAAGTCCAATACGCACCAAGAAATTGAGAGGTTGTTATTCAAACCTTTGATTTCTGTTTTTTTTTTCGTTCACCCATTTGAGTTTTTCATCTTCCCACCTGATTTAGGTTGCTTGGACGCTGAGAATTTGGAAAAACAGGCCCACCCAGTAAACGTTTCTATCAATTTTTTCTTGGGGGAGTTTCTGCCTGCTTATCTGTTCATTTTAGTTGATTTTCTTTGGTATATTCATGCTACTTCGATTTGGGGTGTCTTTAATTTCTTGGAAAATTGCAGTTCGGGGGAGTTTCTGATTGGAGCTTGCTGGTTTTTTTTTCCCCTTATTGGTATGTTCATGCAACTTCAATTTGGGATGTTTTTTATTTTCTTGGAAAATTTCAGTGGTTGATGAGCTCATTTGATGGAATCATTAGAATTATTGTAAGGTTGATCATGAGAGTCAGTTCGAAGATCTATTGACTTATTTCCACTGCTTTTTCGTTGCTTCATGATTATTAGATAGTGTTGGGTTCTATTTTCAAAACTAATTGGTAGTGAGTAGAGTGGACTCGTATTTTACAAATACATGAGATCAAGATGGTGGGACATTGGAAACAGAGACTTGGATTGGATCCAAATTTGTGCATCGAATTACCCGTATAGGCTTTACCAGCTTGGGTCAGATTCGAGTCAGTGGATCAACTAATTGATTGGGTTGGATACGAATTACTCGCTTACGTTTTATCTGAATTATCTTTGCAGCCTGAAATTATCCCATTTCACAAGCTAGATATGGATATTTACCATTGTATTCGCTTTTCTCTTTGCAGCCTGAAATTCTTAGATGGCGGCAACACTGGCTTCCCGCAGCTGTTATTGCCACGAAGCAAAGTTAAATGAGGGGAGAGGGTTCCAAGCCTACGATCTGTGTTTTTCAAGATCAATTTCATTTCATACATTCATTAAGATTGAGAGGTCAGCATGGAATCCTCCAAGGTCTCAGCATTTCAAGCTTCAAAATGAAATGCATCAGAATACATCAACCCCAAGGTTGACAACTAATGGGAGAGCTGTGAAGATGGTATCTATAAATGAAGTAGTTAAAAAGAAAGGTGTAGCTGCCAATAAAGTGGAGAAATTAAATGGTGAAACACGGGTTATCAACGGGGCAAGTATAGTTCGGCAAAGCCCGTCTCCACCATTGGTTAAGAGAACAAATGTTATAGACTCTCAGAAGCTCCCACTAATTGAGGACCTTAAAGTTTTGCCCTCAGATGAAGGTTTCAGTTGGGCTAATGAAAATTACAACTCTGTGCAAAGGAGTATTGATGTCTGGAGTTTTGTCATTTCCTTACGAGTTCGTGTTTTCTTAGAAAATGCAAAATGGACTTATGCAGGAGGCTTCTCAGAAGAAAAGCAGGTTGAATACTTTCTTGTGGTTGTTAAAAATCTCTTAAATTACCTCATTTCTTGTTAGCTTTCTGGTTTTTTAGACTTGGGTGTTGTCTTTAGCTTTAATTCTATCATCACTCTACCTGTCCAGAAAAATCGAAGGCAAAAGACCGCCTCTTGGTTGCGGGAGTGTGTGCTGCAGCTTGGCCCTACTTTTATCAAGCTTGGACAACTCTCCTCGACTAGGTCAGATCTATTTCCTCGTGAGTATGTGGACGAGCTAGCTAAGTTACAGGTATCGGGTATTTTTTTGTAGTCATCGCTCTGCTTGTGGTAATTTACTATTTTAATTGAATTGCGAAATGCGCCTTAGCCTGTGTCAAAAAAAAAAGCCTTAGCCTTACGGTCACGGGGATGTTCAGATATTTAAATGGCAGAATGGTATAGTTTCATTGCTGAATAAAAATCTTAAGATTTGTGTTTCTGATATTGTATGATCAGGATAAAGTCCCGGCATTCTCTCCAGAAAAAGCAAGAGGTTTCATTGAGAGTGAACTGGGTGTCCCTATTGATACTTTGTTCAAAGAATTTGAGGATCTTCCTATTGCTGCAGCAAGTCTTGGCCAGGTGCTTATTTCTTTTTTGTTTGTAAGGAACATGCAGAAAGTGGAAGTTACCTGCATTTCTTTCAAGTTTTTTAGTCATAGTTATATATGTACTTGAACACCTTTTGCATTGATTCGAGTAATATCGTCTCCTAGGTGCACCGTGCTATACTGCATACTGGAGAGAAGGTGGTCATCAAAGTTCAAAGACCTGGTCTCAAGAAGCTTTTTGACATTGACCTGAGTAAGAATTGATTTTGTTGATTCTTGCTGAAAAAGAATGGGGATAATAAACTGGATTACTCTGATTATTTAAGTTTTATGTGGTTTCTTGGGGGTAGGAAAACTCTAGCTTTTCAGCTGTTGGTCAGACAATGTGTATTTTGAACATGTTTGATTATAGAGTTATAATTTGTAATAGAATTTATAGAACATCTGACCTTGGAAATTAGGAGTGTTAAGTTTGAGACGTGTGTCATTGAGATTACATGATGAGTTTTACTATTGTTTATACTCCATAAACAGGGAATTTGAAGCTAATTGCAGAGTATTTTCAAAGCAGTGAAACATTTGGTGGTCCTACGAGAGACTGGATTGGTATATATGAAGAATGTGCTACGTAAGTATTGAGCATATCTCTAGCTGCTATCTTTCATTGTATTAAGATGTTATGTTGATTATTGTGCGCACTGGAGACGATGCATCCGTCTGAATGTACCCAGAAACTCAAAGAAAGTAACCTGAATTTTTTCACTCTTAAAAATTGCGCTGTTTCTTAGATAAACATTCAGGGTATCTAATATTTCATTCAATATGATGGCAATATTATTTTTGAGAAATGACTAAGCCATGGCCATTTCTAAACCACCTAAACCACACTGGTTAGTCCAGTGGTTACATATGGTCAATGTAGATAGGAAAGGGCTTTAGAGGGGACATGATTCAAACTCATGGTGGTCACTCACCTAATAATCAATATCCTATGAGTTTTTTCTGTCATCTAATGTTGTAAGGTCAAACGTTTGTCGCCAACAAGAGCCGAAATCCAATGACATCTTGTATAGCCTAGTAGTCATGAGGTTACATGTTCGAATCCTTCATCTTCAAATGTTGTTGAATCAAAAAACGTTTGTCTTATGGAAAACTGGAAGGTTGAGGGGAGCACTAGCTGGACCTTCTGGATTTAAATATAAAGGCCATCTCTAAAAGTCATGCATGATTGTGATAGGGTTGGCCATTTAGAGGAATTATGGTTAATGTAGGGGTATATGAATAATTAGGTAGAGAGTTTGTTAGAGAATTTAGTTATAAATAGAGAGGTTGTGTGAGGTGAAAGATGGGCAATATTTTGGTGAATGGTTTAGGCTTGAGAGAGTGTTCTCGAGAGGGAGGGTCCAAGTACCTATTAAAACTTGGTTATCTTGTATTTTCTATTCATTTTATATTTCAATCTAGTTTGGGTCTTGTCAATTTGGTATCAAAATTTATTCCAATTTAGCTGGACTTCATAATTTTATTCGTGTTTCCTTATTTTGCACCCTGCTAAGGAGATATCCCCATGTTGATTCATGATGAGTTTTTGTTTTTGTGTGCATAAATATAGGTCATTTTTCTTAATTAAAAAGCAAAGCTGATTTTGCTATTTTGATTAACTTTTGACTCGCATTCTGAATCCTGGTTGTAGGATTTTGTATCAAGAAATTGATTACATAAATGAAGGCAAAAATGCTGATAGATTCCGCAGGGATTTTCGTAACATAAAGTGGGTCCGAGTACCTGTACGTTTCTTCACATAAGTCATTCTTTGTTAATAGTATATTAAATCAGCTAACAAGTTTCATCTAAAGAAGCTTCCTCTTTCTTTTTTAAACACGGTGGTTTTATTTCTCCTTTCGTAGCTTGTCTTTTGGGACTACACTGCAATGAAAGTATTGACTTTGGAGTATCTACCAGGTTTGATCTCAAGCAATGTGTATTGTAATACAATCTACATTTTTGGCGTGTTGTAGTGTTACTCAAGTAATTGCTATCTTATGTGCAGGGATTAAGATAAATCAGCTGAATGTACTTGACTCACGTGGCTTTAGTCGCTCCCGAATTTCATCACATGCCATTGAAGCATACTTAATTCAGGTCAAGTCTGTCTGTTTGATTTAAACTGATTCACACTATTAGCTATTTCTGGCAAAATACGATGAAAGACAATCTAATGAAGACATTTTGTACTCAAACACAACCATTATGGATTAGCCTAATGGTTAAAGGTCTTAAAGATTCAAGAGGTGATTGGTTCAATCCATGATAACCACTTAAGAATTAATTTTTTACAGATTCTCTTGACATCTAAATGTAGTAGGGTTAGACAGTATATCTCGTGAGAATAGTTGAATGATTTTTGTTTCCTAACATGTTTTCCATTATAAAGAACAATTAATAAGTTGAACGCCTCTTATTAACTTTCTGATCTGATATACTTCTCTTACCTTTCAGATATTGAAGACTGGTTTTTTTCATGCTGATCCTCATCCGGGAAATCTCGCTGTCGATGCAGATGAAGCAATCATATATTATGATTTTGGTATGATGGGAGAGATCAAATCCTTCACTAGAGAGCGGCTGCTCGACCTGTTTTATGCAGTTTATGAGAAAGATGCAAAAAAGGTTACTTACTGGCACATAATTTCATTTCTTAATTATCAAATGACTTCTCTCAGACTGTTACTGTACTCGTTGTCCTTGATATATCATAAAGGGAAATGATCTGAATTTTATGCCTTCCTATCATTGTTACCAAAAGTTCTTGCTTCTAGGATTCTTATTCATGGATCTCTTAGTTCAACAAATAAAAAATATGATAACCAAACCATTCCCCCACCTCATGATGGTTTTTTTGTTTTTGATATCGACTAAAAGAAAACAAAACAAATTCATTGATCGATGAAAGGGACGTGCGAAGCTTACTTATATCATGTGATTATATTCATTGGGATATATCATATGATACAAATCGGTTTATGCGTCTTTTCTTGTGGTATAACTCTCACTGATAAAGGCTGCAACTGTGCAGGTTATGCAAAGGCTCATAGATCTTGAAGCACTTCAGCCCACAGGGGACTTGTCTGCGGTATGCAATGTACAAATGAATACAATTCTACAAACTATTTTTGTTTATAGTCTTTCATTTTGTACAGGTGAGGAGATCCATTCAATTTTTCTTGGACAATCTATTGAGCCAGACACCAGATCAGCAGCAAACTCTGGCTGCAATTGGAGAGGTGTGCAAACATTTAATTTTGCGAATTTTGAAAGCTTAGTTTTGTATTATTTGATATCAATATCATCCTTTATCAAC
The DNA here is from genome assembly GCA_037832605.1 of Cyclanthera cordifolia. NCBI lineage: Eukaryota > Viridiplantae > Streptophyta > Magnoliopsida > Cucurbitales > Cucurbitaceae > Cyclanthera > Cyclanthera cordifolia. The sequence continues at coordinate 4,313,541 of JBBMEG010000004.1, forward strand.
TTGTTCGTGGGTGCCTGGCAGGATTTATTTGCAATCGCTCAAGATCAACCTTTTCGATTCCCTTCCACCTTTACCTTTGTCTTGAGGGCATTTTCTACCCTTGAAGGTTGTTCTTACTCTCTTTGTGCTTTAGTAATTGAGCCATCATATTTCCCAGGAATAAAATATAGATTAAAACCATTATCTTTTATTGTCCAAAGAATTTTTTTTAAGTAAATAATCTAACCAGCCCCAAACGGTGGCCTTGCCGAGGCTTGGGGTCTCTTACCTATGTTCTGTTAGAGATCCTAAGTTCAAAATCCACGAGTGGGATCGATGGTAAAATCTCTTATTATCTCTTGGGTTCAGGCCTTGAGACGGGCACAGGTGCCATCGAGTATATAGTGGGACAAATCTCCAATTTTCGTTTATAAAAAATAACATAGACTAACCAACTTCAACTAGATTATGAGTTTGTGATAACCCGAACTGTCTTACAATTTAAAGAAAACCAAAATACAAGATAACTAGCATTGAAGGAACTTGAACCTCTTCATCTTGAGCATTCTCAAGCCCTAAACAACTAACTGAATAATTGCTTATCTTCACCCTTGCAACCTTCTCTTATTTATAACTAAAATATTATAACCAACTCTCGACTAATTGCCCATATACCCTTTATACAATCCTAACTCCTTTCGAAGTCCAATTCTATCGGTTTTGCTCACGTCTGAGGATTTCAATGTTGTTTCAGGTATAGGCTACACACTTGACCCAGATTTTTCTTTTGTGAAGATTGCTGCACCATATGCACAGGTTAGTTGTATTTTTTTTCTGAATAGTAATATTTGTAATTCTCATTCATAGTTCTTTTGGTTATTCATGTTCTCAATGTGCAGGAGCTTTTAGACTTGAAACAGAAAAGGCCAAGAGGAACACAAATTGTGCAGGAGATAAGGAAACAAGCCAATGATGTACAATTCATTCTTCGAGTTTTTCAGTGTGTTTGCTCTTCGTATAGTGAAACTTCTCACAAAATGTTTAATTTATTTTCAGGCCAGAACATCCACCATTTCTATGCCATCCAGAGTCCAAAGAATAGAGGAATTTGTACAACAGCTTGAGTCAGGGGACCTTAAGCTTCGGGTTCGAGTGCTAGAGGTACATATTTAATCACTTCTTGAACTCCTCATAGATTTTTGAAGTACCATGATTTCAGCTAATTATGATTTTGGAATCGTAGTCTGAAAGAGCAGCAAGGAAAGCAACAATACTACAGATGGCAACGATGTACAGCGTGATGGGCGGTACCCTTTTGAACCTCGGAATCACCCTGACCTCTCAAGGAAACCAAGCTGTTGCAAGTGGATCGTTTGTAGGGGCTGGTGAGTTCTTTGTTGATGGCATGCAAGATCATATTGTTTGAAGTTCAAATTTTACGGTTGATTGTTTGACGAAATGCAGGAGTTTTCATGGTGCTCGTTCTTCGAAGTATGCAACGGGTTAAAAAGCTCGACAAATTTGAGAAAATGATCTGAATTTGTACCCTTCAAACATCAACTATCTTGTATATATTCAATATCCATCCATTAGCAACTCTGCTAGCCAACCCCTTCAACCAGCACATTGATAATAATAGATAAAGAACCCAACAGGGTAAATTTTAGACAGTTAGAAAGTGAAAACAGCATATTGGAAGGAAACAAGGTTAGAGAAGAAGCTGCTGATATACACATGTTTATAATGTACAACAATTACTTCAATTATAATTGTATTATATTTCTACTAAGGGAGTTTCTCAAATTCTTTTCCATTTTTTCTGCATGAGAATATATTATTATATTGATTTGTATAGTTGATTATATTGTGTAATATCTAATCATTATGCTATTTCCCTCCCCTTAATGAATACATATATTAATGATATACTTTCATAAGTTGATCTATTTTCTAAGTTTTGAACTAAAAAAAAAAAAAAAGATGAATATCTAAATCATATATCAATGTCATATATCGACTAAGAGATCGTAAGTTTGAATCTCTACTCGTTATATTAATATGTTGTACACGGTTATCTAAAAATGTAAACACATGATATCTTCAATACAAATTTCCTTAAATGTTATATTAGATTAAAAAAAAAAAAAACCAAAATGAGTATAGCTCGATATCTTGTCGTAGCAACTTCAAAGCTAAATGTTCGATGTTCGATCTTATGATCGTAAAAAAGAATTTCCTAAATGACCTACCATTTCTTTTAATTTTATTTTTTGAAGCATCACATTACAGAAAATGACAAAATGATATTTTCTTTTTTATCCCAATGCCAACAATAATTAAAGGGTAAAATATTATTTTGGATCATAAAATTTCACATTTGTTCCAATTTGATCCCTAAACTTTCAACAATTTAATTTTAATCTCCGAACTTCGAGTTTTTTTTTTCATTTTAGTCAATAAACTTTCAAAAATTCAATTTTAGTCCATAAACTTTTGTCATGTTTGGGTCCCTAAAATAACTTAAAATTAATCCTTACCATTTGTTTTTGTTTATTTTTTTTAAAGAAAACTATCATCATTCTTAGTAAAATTTTAAAATATTATTGAACTAATTTCGATTAATATTGACTTCAAAGTTATTATATGGACTAATTAAAAAAAAATAGTATAACGGCTGAACTTAAACTTTTGAAAATTCAGAAATCAAAATGAAACAAAATTTAAAGTTCAAAGATTAGAATCGAACGTCGAAGAAGAATAAAGATAAAATTTGAAGAACTAAAATAGTATTTTACCCGTAATTAAATTATAAGGGTAGTGTGAAAATGATTAGGGTTGTTGACTAATGAGGTACATAAAAAAAAAGAAAAAGAAACATGGACATTTTTGATGAGCTATTATTGTTGTAGTCATCCCTAATCTTTATATTTAATTTAATTAGTTTAATTTAATTATGGTTGGTCTGGTGGTTGATTTACAAGACTACAAAATCCAAGTCTTTAGCTCCTTATTAAATTCAATAAGTTTGGTCAATTATCCACGATTCCATGATATTAAAATATTAATCTTTACCTAAATTTATATTTAAATTAGTTATTTTCAACAAAATTAAATGATGAAGAAAGTTAAGGACAAAGTTTATATTTTATTCAACCATTATGAAATAAAAGCCCTTCGTATGTTTTTTTTTTAATTTTAAATCAACAATAATTTTTAAATTTTTTTTTTTTTTCGAAAAAAATCAACAATAATATTTAAAAAATATAGAATTTGAATGGAAGATATTTTAATTATTCAATGATACATTAGGTCAGTCCAACTCAATTCTTATTTGTAATATTCAATGATTTTAACAATAATTGATATATATTTTTAATTAAGAATTTGCAAATTGAAATATCTCCTCCACTAAAGAATGGGTTGTTGTACTAAATTTATTTTTTTATTAAAATGAAAAATAATGTTTTTCTGATTTTTTTTTTTTTCTGGTAGGAGATTCTAGCTCATGAATTTAAAATTGAAGTTAAAAGATATTATGGTTAAAATATATTTTAACTTGGACTTTTTTCATGAATAATAATAAAAAGGGAAAAAAAATTCTATGAATATTAAAATTAATAATAAAAAAAAGAAAGTCAAATATTAAAAAAAATTGGGTGATTGATCGAAACTAATTATTTAAAATGATTGAAAACAATAAGATGTGAAACTGCTAAAAACCGAAAAAAGTTAAAATATTTTGTTGGGTATTAAATATTTTTAAAAATGTGTCAAAATTAAAATAAAGACACTAAAATTTGCTATCATCAATAAAAAAAAAAAAAAATTGGACATAAGTAATACATCATTAGTGAATCACATAAATCTATATGTAGTATTCTTTCGGTCATTTTATTCTCTACTTTATATATTAATTTTTGGTTAGATAATACTTCTATAGTTCAAAATCGTAGTTTATTATTATTATTATTATTTTGAGTTTAATAACAAGTGAGAGATGGACCATAACCTCGTAGGTCATTGGTACATACGATAGAAAACACTAATACTAATTTCGAAAGTGCACCCACTTCCACATAACATTTCCGAGATTCGATACTAAATTTCCTAAATCACTACCTAATTAAGTTTCCAAGCTAGCTTAAGGTCTTTAAGGGATGACATAGTTGGTTGAAGATTTGGGTTCTAGAGGTATGCTCCCTCAAAATCCCAGGTTCTAGCCCTATCCTTTGATATTAATTTGCAGTCTTCATTTCTTTGATGTATATTACTCTATAAGTCAACATTAACAAAAGGCACCGCTCGAGACCCGCACGAGTTATGGGATGTTTCCTATGGATGGTGTATATAATTTAAGCATAGTGTATACAACTATTCATGTTCATGGTGGGGTTCTAATTTGAGAGAGAGGTTGAATAAAGGTGTGGGGGCAAAATTTGTGCATTGTTTGGTATTGGATTTGTTGATTGGATTTTGGTCATGGTGGAAATGAGCCACTAAGTTTAGCCATTTTCTTATGCAATGTGCACTGCATTCTTAGGCCAACTTCCTTCTATAGGAACCTATAATTTTATATATGTTTTTTTTTTTTTTTTAATTCAACAATATTAATGAGATCTCTATTCATTACAACATGGTTGTCCTCACTTTCATCAACTAATATCAAACACTATAAAGTTCAATTAACAAATCAAAGACTGCCACGTGTTTATTACGAATATGTGACATAAATATTTGAATCAGACTCAGAACACGAGCGGATGGTGAAGTGACTAAATTTTGGAAACGGTGTATTTTGTATATATAAATTAAGGAAAATTATGATACATGTGATATTCTCCCAAAATAATTAGAGACATAGTCAAATTTTAAAATATTTGTATATATAATTGTTAGTACTCTACTATGAATGCTAAATTATAAGAAAATACACGATAATACTTATCAATACAATGATTATATTTGCTAATCGTTTTGTGTATTGATAAATTATTTTCTACATTTTACTAAGTTTCTATATTTAAATATTTGTTCGATCCTGAAAATCGGTATTTGGTTCTCAATTTATTTGAGAACAGTTTTACCCTCTATGTAGAGTTTGTGTGGTACGATTCTCTCCCGTAATTTGTACTAAATAATAATAATAAATAAATAAAATTTTGCCATAAATATGACATTCTCCTTTCCTTCCTCTTCTTCTTTTTGTTTTATCATATATATTTTTTTTTAATACAACTTTATAGATAAACATTTTTTTAGTAAGTATTTATATGCGAAGTTATCATTACGGAGACTCGGAACATTATTTTCAGCTTCATAATCTATATCGAACGCGAAAATACATGTAATGTGATTTTTTTTGTGAAAAATAATTTATGTGAAAGTTGATAGAGTAACCCTAACTTATAAACTTATATATATAAGTCATTTCATGACCTAGAATTAGTTATATGTTATAGAATTAGTTATAAGTTTAACAAAATTAATATTGTTTATAATAAATCATTATCAATAGAAACATAAACCCTACTTCAAACACAATTTTTTTTTTCTAATTCATGAATATATTTACACGCATATTTTAATTATTATAATAAATAACACTAAAAGGTTATTTTTTAAGATAAAATTTTATCATTTATTAAACTCACATCTTCAAATTTGTAAAATTCTTTTAATCATTAAATTAATCAATAATGGTTTGTCAGTTTGTCAGTAGCAGTATATTTGTAATTATCTCAATCACTTTACATTAAATAAACTTCCATTTATCCACAAACATGTTAAATGTCATATTAATTACAATCACTTAATATAATTATAATAATAACACAAGAGAGATCAGAAAGTAATTACAAACCCATCTCTAAAAAAAAAAAAGAATATTAATAATAATTAATTAATATATAAAGAATCATCTTAGGTTTTTAGTGGTAAAACAAAAACATTTTCAAATTCAAAATGATTATGAGTTCAATTGGATAATAATTTACTTATTAAAGAAATAATTTTCTTTTATAAAATTTTTAACATCTAAAATTATAAAATCACACCATTAAATTGTGTATAAACAAAATCAAAGATTAATTAATGAACATTTTTTAAATCAAACTTCAATTGAAAACTTAGAAAATAATTATTTGTTTCGCATCCAAATTAGTTATAATAAGATTAGATAATATAATCAAGTGAAATTAGAGTACCGTTCTCGTCTTGTTATCTACTTTAATTTGGTATCGAGTTCTCTGTACAGAATTATTCTTACTTAATTTTTTTTCCTTTTTTTCTTATTTTCAAATTTTTACAACTTATTCAATTTTAATTCAATTAACTCAATTTTAGACAATTTTTTCAATAGTTAAGATAAATATTTCTTAGGTTCAATTAGATAATTATTGATATAAGAAAAATATCTACCGAGATAAAAAAAAGTCTATAACTTTATGTATATAAACGCATAAAAATAAACAAAAATAATATAGTATAATATACAAATGGGGCTGAGAACGAGTAATCGGGGATGTATGCATCATTGTTTAGCTTTCAAAGAATAATTTTCACATTCATCCCCTCCTCCATTACCCCTAAATGAGTAGGGTGGGTTTTCGCGGAGCTTAATTCCACGAAAAAAATGGACACCTCTAAATAAAGAAGTAGATATGCCGGTAAATTTGTATATATTAATAGCAATAAAAAAAATCATAATTGAATCAAATAAATTGGTGGTAGATAGCAAATTCGTCCATTTCGATATTAATTTTGACAACTTTTAAAATATTTCATACCAACCTAACTAAATATTTAAAGGGAATTTGTATTTAAAATATCATTTTTGAAAAACATTTACGAAAAAAAATAGCATTCTTAATTTTTTTTTTTCGATTTTGATTTCCAAATTTTCAAACTTTTATTAATACCATTTTATCCCTCTAATACCATTTCTCATTTTCCTTGTTTGTTTTTCAATAATTAACTATCTTTTTCTAAAATAGAATTACCATCTCATGCATGCTAAAATATATATTCATAATAATATTGTTGTTCCTCCATTATTTTTAGGGAACGATGTCACATGTATAAATGACGATCGTAACCGACATCGTTTGTGAAAGATGTCGGCATATGCCCGTCACTAAATCTTCGGTTCCTATTAGTGTTTTAAACCATTCTTTGACAGTTTTTATGGGAAGTTTCATGCGTGTCTCCGACATTATCTTGTAGATGAAGACAACAACAACACACACCACCATTACGCCAAACTCTTATTTCTCCAAAAGATTCAATGATCAAAATATTATTTATGCGTTGTTATTTTTTATTTGAGATTCACATTTGTCGAAGACGAATATCAAATCAAAATCCTAATAATTTGTTGTTATGAAAGCTTAAATAAAGACTATTACTAACTGTTCACACGAGATTTCACTGCAAAATAAGAGAGCGAGACACGTGTATATGAACTTGAATTTGATTGATATAAGTATATAGTTACAATCTCTAATTTGTTCATCTGATTCTTTCTCTCTCATAGACAAATATTTCGAGGGCTTCGCAGCTTATCTCGAATGTAGGACTGTCTCCAAGGCTTTGCAGCTTGTTCTTGAGGTTTTGTTGACTTGATGATCTTTTGGATCGGTCGTTGACTTGTTGATCCTTGAATCGGTCGTTGACTTATTGATTTTCTTTGATGATCTGATTGTGATGAATACGATGCGTGTTCTTCGTGTTTATGAAATCGCTTCACCTTCGACGTGCCTTTAGCCTTGTTTGATCCTTAGAAATTTGGGAAGTCTTCTGTCTTTGTGAATTCTCTCTGTAGTTTCAAACTTCTGGATCCTGAAAATGAAGGAAATTAAGCTTTTGTATTTATAGAGCTTCAATGAACCTTGGACTTGAGGCTTGATGAGTTTTTGGGTTTGATTCTTGGGCTTGGCCCATTGGACTTGTTTACCTGGACATGAGTCTTCATATGCACTTGGGCTACCAATTAAATTTGGGTTTTATTTAATTTTGACCCAATTTCAAAATAAAACAAATTTTTGATCCAATTTAATTTTGAGAAATATTGTGTCAAAAGTTAATTTAATTTTATCATTAAATTTGAGATAATGATGTGGCAATTTATGATTGACCAAAATTTCTGAGACACTAACCAATACTATATTTATTTTATAGTGTATTTATTATTATATTAGTCAATCGACATAAATACTTGCAATATACACATACATATACTTGATTACAATATTAATAATCTTATAAAAATAGTATTAATAATATTTAAGGAACAATAAAAATTATAATTATAATATTGTGTCAACAATGTGTATAATATCTAACTATTGTATTCGTAATACTTATAGTATTAATATCCATAGATAGTGTTTGTTTGTAAAATTGTGGAGTGTTTATTTTGAGTGTTTAGAAATAGGGAGTTATTTTGAGTGATTATAAAGAAGAATTTGTAATAATAACTCGTTTGTATAAGATTTTTAAAGAGTGATTATAAAAACTCATTCATAAAATTTTCATAAACACTCAAAACAAACATCTCTTACGATATTATAATACTTATACCTTCAATACTACTACGGTATTATTATACACTTGACTTAAATACAGTATACAATGCGTACATTATATTGTATATACACAATATCAAAAATCAGATCTATTTATATCGTAAATACATAATATATGCTTTATTCTTATAATTATTATTAATTTTAAATAATACTATATTAATTTTTAATATAAATAGTACTTAATTATAACTACTTTTACGGTATGGAGAAGACGATTTATTGAAGAAATACGGTAAGAAAAATGGGGAAAAAAAATCAGAAAGTAAACCGTATAAATGATGTTAATGAGACAAAAATAATGAAGCACGAGTTTAAAGAATAACGTTGATTTTTTTTTTTTTTATAAATTTTATTTTATTAATAATAAATACCCAATTGTAATAAATAACATTCATTGAAGAGGATATGGATATAATTGTCTAGCTATTCAAACTTGTAAATTTATTATTTGAAAATTACTTTTTTAATTTTTATTTGTGATTATTTAATTTATTTGACATATTCCTTTAAAAAAAAAAACTATTAAAATTTTGATTGTGTACGATCAATTTGGAGTACCCTAATGGTAAAAAAATACCTTAAAGTGACGAGTTTGATTTATGGTGATCATCTATTTAAAAATTAAATTTTTATTGAGTAGGAACGGACGAGACACTGGTAGAAGTGCGTGCAAATTAACTTGGACAATCACTAATATCAAAAAAAAGTTTTTTATCCATTTTATTGAAATCTATTTTATTTTTATTTTTTAATTATAAAAATTTGATATTATTGATTAAAAAAATGGTTTTATTTAAAATAAAAAATGAATTGAGAAGGGGAAGAATAAAAAAGGGAAGATTGTGGGGGAGGAATTAATTATTGAGAACGTTATGTTTCAACGTCTGGGAGTTGGCGTTTGGACAGTACACAGCTGGAAGTTTGAGCAGATACACCGTTAAAACGTCCTTCTAACTTGCGTATTCGCCGCCAGGTCCCACTCTCCACTTCTTTAAACATCATCTCCATTACCCAAATTTCTTCTTCTTCTTCTTCTATCTCAATCCATCTTCTTCAAAAGCTCATGGCGGTAACAATTTCCTTCAAACCCTTCATTTATTTTTGTTGTTTATCACTTTCAATTTCCCTCTGAGTTTCATTTTACCACTTTCTGCTTTCCGGGTTTGTGTTGTTTTTGTTTGTTTTGATTGTTTCCTTGCTTTTCCCTTTGGATCTTCTTGTTTTGTATGTATGAGGGTTTTTTTTTTTGCTGTCCCAAACGGTCTGTTTCTTTGGTTGAGGCTTGGGGCTGATGTTCTGATGCCTACGGGTTAGTTTAATTGTAAATTCTTTGATGTTTTTCTTGGGTTTCTTCGTTGAGATGGGTGTAAGTGCCTCGGGTATAGAGGAGCGAAACTCTGATTCTCAATCGTGAAGGAAACGAGGTTTTTGTGTCCCCAACATGTGGCCTGGTGGGTAGAAGTGGTCTGATGTTTTCAAGGTACGGTAGCTTGGGAGTTCATAGTTGTAAAATCTCTTGTTGTTAATTGTCTGTGTGTTAAGACGAGCGTGGGTGCTTCGAGTGTGAGTGAGGTGAAGCTTTGATTCTTGGTTTTAAAATAATATGGAGTTTTTTTGTTGAATTATGTTGAACTACAAATCAAGCATAAGCTAATGAGTTTGTGATAAATGTAATTATATCAGCGAATAGTTTTTGCGGCGGGTGTTGTCTTACTTTGGCTTCTGCTTTCTTTAAGGTTGTCGTGTTTCTGTATTTTTGAACTTCGTTTGTTGATTGCTTTTGCCCTTTTAATCACTTTCCTTATGGTTGAAAGGGTTTTTTACTTGTGTTTAGCTCTTTCTGCCTCATGGTTTTGTTAGTTTGCTAATTAGCCAAGGGGTTAGTGGTGTCTTTGCTCCCATTTATTTGGTTATGATGTTTCTTTTTTACTTGTATAATAAAGGAATTTTTTCTTATTTGGCACTCTAAGACAAATATGTGTAAATTGCATCCAACTTTGAGAGTTCATCCAAACAAATAAAAGAGACCGATTCATGTCTTGTGATGTTGTGTTAAAGCTGAGTTTTGGAAGTAGTTTGTTTCCTATGGTCTGCCAGCATGTTCGTAGTTTAAAGGTTGAAATATCATTTTGGTCCCTAGATTTTTAGGTTTATTCTATTTTGGTTCCTATATTTTCAAAAGTACAATTTTAGTCCATAGACTTTCAAGTTTGTTCCGTTTTGATCCCTAAACTTTCAAAAGTCTAATTTTAGTCCCTATATTTTCAAAAAAAATAATAAAAAAAGTTCAAAATTGGTCCCTATAATAAATTTGAAATTGATATTTTTTAAAATTGGTTCAACGATGTTAATAATTTTAATGTAAATAAAGAAAATATGTGAACATGTTTCTTAAATTTATAGAGAAAGATGGTCAATTTTTAAATAAAACTTAACAAAAAATATCAAATAAGGACCAAATTTAATTTATTTTGGAAGTCTCGGGACTAAAATTAAACATTTGAAAGTTTAGAGATCAAAATGGAACAAACTTGAAAGTTTAGATACCAAAACAGAACAAACTTAAAAGTCCAGGGACTAAAATTGAACTTTTGAAAGTACAGGGACCAAAATGGAACAAACTTCAAAGTATAAGGACTAAAATGATATTTTATCCCTGTTTAAATTAAGAATGACCGATAAACTTGGTGAAAGTCTCGTGTACTGTTCATGGAGTGCGCGGTATATAGGTTAGCAATGGATATGTGTTGTTTCCAATATGAGTTTTCTATGAAGGTTGGATCTGACTTCATTAACGTATTATCTCTTGTCGAAGACTCTCATTTTCTTCCTTGTTTTTACCATTCCCTGCATAAGTTTTAAGAGATGTTTCCGAGATTCCATTGGATAATTCTTGATTTCCTGAGACATGTTTCACCATTGGGTTGCTCTTCATATCATGAGTTTGGTTAGGACAGTTGGAGGAGTTTTCTTTGTCTTTTTTAGTTTTGGATCAAAGAGATTTATTGAATTGTATCAAAGCTCTTACATAGGTAGGGGGAAGAAAAGAGAAGAGATCAGAGGAGTTGCTAAGCTAATTAGCTATAACTAAGTCTCTACTTGTACAATAATATGCAAAAATTGTCATGCATGCCCAATGTTTTAAAAAGCTCAAGGCACATAGTCTCCCGGGTTTTAGGCCCAAGGCACAAAAGACAGGCCGATATTTTTTTTTTTTTTTTTTGTGAGGTGCACTACATATAACAACATTCACAAATAAGAAATAGTATAGTTGTGGTGAAACCTAAAGAGTTGTCAAATGGTTTTTTTTTTAATTAATAAAGAACAAAAACTTCTAAATGCAAGGCACTTTTTGTGTGTTTAAATTAAATTATTTTTGTAATTAATCAAGAAGCCTTAGGGTGCAAGTTCAACGCCTTAGGGTTTCACAAAAAGGCGCGCACCTTTTTAATTGAGCTGCATATTGAGGGCGAGACACAAGATCTGCGCCTCGAGCCTAAGTGCACACCTTAGCAATCCTTTTAAAAATACAGGCCATGATATGAAACGATTGTCAATCTTGAGTTTGTTGATTCTGCAGGAAAAAGGCAGTAGCAGTCCATTGCCCAAGTTCGGCGAATGGGATGTCAATGATCCTGCATCCGCCGAGGGATTCACAGTAATCTTTAACAAAGCCAGGAACGAGAAAAAGACTGGCGGCTTGACTGACTCTCCAGCAAAGGATGATCCTTCATACAAGCATGGGGGTGCTCTTGGAAAGGCTCAGCCTGTAAGTTCCTTGCAACCAAATCTTTCTTATTGTGATCAGTTTTGACAACCCTCAGGATTGGAATTTGTGCTTGTTTGACTACTATCCGCAAATGCTTCTTTCTAGTTACATCCACAGTTTCCAACTCCGTTCTTGCACTCACTTGAGCTTTATCAAATTCACTTTAGGTGTATTTGGGGCACGGTTGAATTATTACAGACGGTAGTTTATTATAACAAGAGTTATAGCAGGAGTGGTTGGTTATAATAATGATATGTTACTGTACCGTGAGTTATAGTAACTTGTGTTTGGAGTATTAGTTAGTTATTGTAATAAGTCTGCAGGGTGATTAGTCTCGACTAACCAAGAAGTAGACTCGTTGGTTGAGGCTTTGAGGTTTCAAGGCATGCTCCTTCGGAGGTCTTAGGTTTGAGTCCCACAAGTGAACTTAATTGTAATATCTCTTGTTGTCTTTACTGTCCAAGCCTTGAGAACGGCGCAGGTGCCTCCAATATAGTGGAGCGAAGCTCTGATTTCTCAATTTTTAAGAAATACAAAATAAATAAAATAGAGAAACTTAACAAAATTAGTCAAATATAGAAAATAATTATAAATATGGTCACTTTCAAAAATTTAGCAAATATAGTCATTTTATTAATGATATTGTCACATTCTTTCTTATAATACAATATTAAAACGTATTAATGACTATAATGCAAATACTTTAGTACTATTTTCCAATAAAATATGATTGAAGGGTGATTATAGTCAAGATGAAGGGTTATGGACAAATTATTATAATCTATGGTCCGAACACAAATTAAAAGGTAGAGACCATGCTAAGGTCTCTCACACCTTCTTTCAACCGAGGTCCAAACGCTCCCTTTGTAATTATCCCATGCTGTTTAAAACCAATTTCATTTGTTTTAGAAATTAAGAGCACTGCCATGTGCTACTTTTCTCATGAATTCAAGTTGGGATTTGCAGAAAAAATGGTTTTGCTGCTTGCAAGCTGCGGAATCCTGAGGCTTTCGGGCGGTCGACAAGCGGGGTTCAGCAGGAATGTATGTATAACCTTCAAATCCTCGAAACACGACGTTGGTTTATCTCTCCAAAGACTGAAGCTGTATTTAGAACTGTAATGGAAAATGCTGGACTCCATTTGTAAGAAGTTGTCAATAATTTGGGGCTTGGGGATGAAGATGATTAAAAAAACATCATTGTCTTGTTTATGTTGTTTCTTCTGCATAAATGACAATTGTTGAAGATCTTTACTTATCATCATTCCCTCTACCCTGTGCAATGATGTTGTTTGTTTTAGTTTCTTTCCTGATTGATTTCAAATGTTTCTCTTTATTGTGTGATTTAAACTTTATTGGTTTCTCTTTCTTTATGCTTGGAAGATGACTTCTAAATCCACCTACTCCCTGATAGCCAGTTTTCTTTGCTCTTCGACTATGTTTGGATTGAGATTTTAAGAGTATTTAGAATAGATTTATTTTGAATATTTAGAAATAATGATCGCAGTTAAAAGTTAGTTTAGACGTTGTTTTTAAGTTTAGACGTAGTTTTTAAGAGTATTTAAAATTAGTATTTAGAATAAGGATTCATTTTGAATATTTAGAAATAATGATTAGCAATGATTGCAGTAAAAAACATGTTTGAATGTATTTTTAAGAGTATTGATAATTAGTATGTAGAATAAAAAATTATTTTGAGTATTTAGAAGTAATGATTATAATCAAAAGCTGATGTAATTTTTAAGAATATTTAAAATTAATATTTAGAATGAGAATTTAATTTGAGTGTAAAAGTAATGATTGCAATTAAAATTTTGTTTGGATGTAGTTTTTTTAAAAGTTGCAGTAAATACTAATTTTGTTATTAATTCTTAGTTCATTTTCTATTTTGATTCTTAGGGGTGTTTGTTAGAGATTTTATGGAGAGTTATTTTGGGTGTTTAGTAATAGCTCATTTGTTTGAAGGTTTTAGTTGAGTGTTTAGAAAGATGTGTTATTAATTTTTGTTTGTTTAATGGTTTTAGTAGAGTGTTTATGAGAGTTATGAAAAGTGTTTTGGATGTGATATGATGTGACATTTATGAATATTTTTAAATAAAAAAGTTTGTAAATATATTTGAATAAATAAGAGATAAAAAAAAGTTAAAAAAAAATCAAATTGCGCCACATGGCGCTTTCTGGTTGCGCCATATGACACTGCAACGGGGGCAGATTGCCCCCCTTAATCCAGACAAGATCTGGAAACAAAAAGAAAAAAAAAAACCCTAAAACTAGGATTTAGCTAAAATTCAAATTCTCAGTTTAAAACAACTTAACAAATACCCCGTTAGTGTTTTGATCTTAGTTCTTCATCATGGAATAGATATTAGTTTTACCTTGCATAACCTTTTTTTTTTTCCTTTTTTCATTACAATATATATTATGTTATTTTAAAAATATAGAAAAATCACTATAAATAAAAGTTCACCTACTTTAAATTATAATTTTTTAAAATAATAATTCTTCCTAATAGATTTTCATTATTTTTCAAGAACTTCAATTTTATTCATCTTTTAGCTAAAGACTATCAACGAATTGATTGGAGGTTATCTGTCGAACGGTTGAACTCGTGACGTGGTATTGAATTAAATTTCCTTCAAAATTATGAAACCAACGCGTCACCAACTCTTTCGATAACAAAAATATTATTACTAAACACTTGAGGCCTTCAAATTACTTTAAACTAGAGGTTCTAGGTTTAGGACCAAATGAGGAAGTTATAGAAAAAACATAAATGCTTCATAATGAAATAATTAACATATATTTTAAATATTGGTTAATAATAATAAAATAATGAACTAATACTAACAAAGGAGATACCTTTACCATGATTCAATCTCGATCAACCTACAAAAGAGAATTGAGGGTTGGAACGAGCATATAACAAGAATTCTTGGAATTTCTTAGGGATTTTTGATTGGTACTTCTAACTAAATCTGGTACAATCTAATGTTCGTGAGGTTACAGTTCAAATTCTTTTCCAATGTCGTTGAATATAAAAAGAAAAAAATCATAAATTTGACATTTGTTTTATTTTAATCACTGAGCTTTCAAATGTATAATTTTAGTTCTTGAATTTTGAGACTAATTTCATTTTACTTTCTAAATTTTTAGTTTTTGTCTTAAAAAAACTTTAAAATTGGTCTCTATAAAAAAAATTGAAATTAATATTGATCAAAATTGATTCAATAATATTAATAAATTTAATATAATCAAAGACAAAATATGTATATATTTTAAAAATTCATAGAAGGTGGTATTGTTTTTTTAAAAGAAAAAAAAAAGCTATAAAAACAAATTTTAAGTTTTTTCAAACTTCTTGTATTAAAATTTGAAACATCAATTAGCCAAAATGGAACAAATGAACTTCGTTATCAAAATGATATTTTATCTATTTTTTGTAATAAAGTATTTAAAGATGGGATAATATATATATATAAATATAAATATAAAAGTGAGTTATTTATGATAAAAAAAAAAGAAAAAAAAAGTGAGTTCTTACTTTGCTTTATTCCAATTAGTTTCATATATATTTTGTCTCAAAATATGAAGAAAATTAAAATTTAATATGGGTGCTTTAAAAATATAGAATTTAATTCATAGATAACTTTATTTATATATATATATATTTTTTTTTTTTCTAATCGAAGCTTTCTGGTCTGCTGGATAACCACGTTCGTCCTAACTTACTTTTCTATACTTTATTTAATAACTTTATCATATATTTTTTAAAATTTATCAAACAAAATTTTAATTGTTTAAATATAGAAACTAAATTCTTTTTGTTTCCAAAAATCATCGAGGATCAAAAAATATATGGGTCAAATTTATAACTTGCCATATATATTTTAAGTTGTCGGGTTTTGTAATGTATATTTATATTTTTTTAATTGTTTTTTTAATTAGCTCAGAAACTAGCCGTTAACCAAAGAAGACCCCACTGCGCTCCTCCTTCTTCAACCATTATTTAATTTGACTCTGTTCTCTTGGAGCTTCACCACTTCAAAATCTTCTAGCTTCTTCCTTTTGCAGCTCTTTTGAAATTCTCTTACTATCTGTACCAGAACCCCCTTCTCTCTAGTAGATTCATCATCGAGCAAGATGTTCACAGATGGCCTCGATGAAACCGCAATCAACTGGATAAAGAAGGTATAGTCCCTTTTGAAGCAATTTCTAGGGTTTTTAGTTCGTTTTGTTTGAATTATTTTCATAAATCTTTGCTACAGGGGACGGATAAATCATTGGAAGACGAATCTCGAATTCGATCTCCACTTGCCGAGAAAACCGGCTCCGATCTACTTACAAAATCTCCGTCGGTGTTCAATGGTAGTGGATTCATGTCTACTCACGTTTTGCCTCCTTTGAAATTTCATTCTGGGTTGCTTTCTCCTCGTAGTTTCGCATCTCCCTGCCTCGACGATGGTGACGATGACGGAGATTATGATATTAATGAAAGTATTGCTTCGGTTCCGTTTGAAGAGGATGGAGTTTATTCTGATGATGATGGTTTAGGGTTTAATGATTTGGATTTATCTGAGAAGCAGGATTATGATGAAGACGTGCTTAGCTGCAAATCTAGGGTTAATTCTCGTGGGATTAAAGTATCTGGAACTCGAAATTTATCTTCTATCAATAGAGGGAATTTAAAGGAAGAACTCAGGGTTGAAGTTCCTGTTAATTTAAGAAGATTTCCTGATGGAAATCTGGGTGTGAGGAATTTGCCCCAAAAATCTTCTACTCCTAATTATGGCAGTCAGCGCCATAATCATCAAGTATACTTTCACAGTGCTCGTGTAAGACCTTCAAATCTTTTCTAATTTTTCCTTATCTTTTTGACAATATATTAGAAGAAATTTGTTCCCACTAAAAGCTGTAGGAAGTGGTGTGTTGCATAAAGCATCCTAATTCTAAACACTTGGTATGCTACTTTAATAATTACGTTTTGTAAACTCGTGAAAGAGTGAAGCTAAAGGGTTTGAGTAGTAAAAATTTGGAAGAGAGTGTTTATATAATTTAGGATTAAGGACAAACTTCTGGTTACAATTTTTCCTATGAAAGTTATTTCAGGTTGTTTCTCTGGTTTAGGAATTATTTCGACCTAAAGAATAGGAGAAGTTTTTGCCAACATCATTTTCAAAGCTAAACTGAGTTAATTGTTGCAGGGTCCTCAAGTCCATGGAAGCTTTTTTGAAGATTTGGCAGGAACCCCCAGTGCACCCCCCATCGGTGATGTTGGAGGGGGTGAAACCACGAGCACAGAATGTGAAAGTCAAGGTAGAGGAGATTCTGAAGGTTCAAGTGAAGTTGATCAAACTGCCAATGGATGCCCATTGCGAGTGCCAGAGGGTTTTGATGGATGTAGAGAAGTTTTAACAGATTGGAAAGCTTATTCTCCCGGAACCACCAACCAAAATTTTGAAAGGTTCAGTGAACTGGTTTGATATGAAGAAAAAGCATTAGATTTGTTCTTTTAATCTTTTTAATTATATATTCATTTGGTGAACAGAACATCAACAGGAGCTAAAGATTCTATTGTCTCTCATCTGCAAGCAAACTATCCAGATCCTTCAT
This sequence comes from Cyclanthera cordifolia, assembly GCA_037832605.1. NCBI lineage: Eukaryota > Viridiplantae > Streptophyta > Magnoliopsida > Cucurbitales > Cucurbitaceae > Cyclanthera > Cyclanthera cordifolia. The sequence goes on from JBBMEG010000004.1 coordinate 4,331,483, forward strand.
CCTGTTACAACACAAGGTCGTATTCTATTTCTCGAGTCTCGATTCAAATAGTCATGTGTTTGTTGTTTCTATATTTTGCTTTTTAGGGACAACAATATTCACATATCTGCACAATAATATGATATTTTTCACTAGACATAAACCCATGACTTCGTTAATATGATATTGTTCATTGGGCATAGACCCAAGACTTTGTTTTTGATTATCATCCTAAAGGACATATCAATGAAGAGCTTACTTATATATCCAAGATCTTTCCCTTTAACCTAGCATTGTGAGACTTTATTCACATTAGCAACATGCTTTGAAGATGCTTAACATTCTTGTCCGTTGTTTTGTAATTGCAGTGGCCAACATGCCTGGCAAACTCTACTTGCATATGATGCTTGTATTCGGTTGTGTCTACAAGCATGGGAAAGAGGCTGCACATACTCGCCTGAATTTTTACGCAATGGGTGCTTGATTCTTCGAAATGCTTTTGGGTACTCTTTCTTATGCCTTTTAACGAAACCCTGCTCATTTTGAAAGTTCATGGTAGATTTTTTTGGATCTCTCATGGGTTCTCTCTATGAATTGACAATTATGTAGGCTACACAAATTTTTATTGCAACCTCGGCTGGCACAACCAACAGAAAGAGGGAGAAACACTGAGCATTCAGAACAAGTAGTGACTTTGAACCCAAAAAAAGTTGTAGGAAAGATAAGAGTTGAAGGTACATATTCTTCAGAAAAGTTCATCATTGTTGAGACAATATTCTTTATTTAACTCTCTGTCTAAAACAGCACCTCAAGAGGGGGTTTATTTGGCTATGTTTTGAGTACTCTCCTTTCCAAAACATTCTATTAAAATAAACAATCTGCTTACTTTGAAAGATACTGCTTTTTCCACATTCCAATTTAGTGAACAACCAATTCTATTCTGGCTGTATCTCTCTCTATTCTTTAAAACTACAGCCAACCTTTTTCTTTTCAATATTTTGTTGTTCTAATGATAGATCAAGGTTTTCTACTTTTTTATTTTTATTGTTTTTTCATGACAGTGAAAAAGTTGAGATTGATACCAAAGAGGAAACCAATGAGTACATTTTCGCAAAGAGGCTCAATCTATATGCAAGCAGGGGCAGAGTATATTCGAAATATTTCTACTTTGATGAAAAATGGCATAAACTCTTTAAAAGATGCTTCGATCACAATAACATCAGAAGGTATGCAGTTAGTACCGACTTTGTTTTTGCTCCTTGTAATCGCATGATGGATCTTCCACCAAGTTAAATATGATGGATTCTATTTAGTATTTGGACCAAAATATTGTCTGAATTTTGTCAGTTTTTTGGGTGATGCTTGGGTCCTATGACAATTCACAATTACAATTGATAACAAGCAGACAAAAAACAAGAAAAAGCATTTTCCAAGAGTTTCCAGTTTAATAGTGGCAAAGTGAATTTACAGTTTTAATGCTTGCAGAACAACTATCGTGCTTATTTCAATTGAAGAGTGCTACAGAAGGCTCTGACCCAGATTATGATTCTGCTGTTTGCTTGCACCCTGGCGACTACCATGTCTTGTAAGTTTTCTTTTTCTTTATATCTTATTTCTTACTCATACTGGGTTTACCAGCTTAACTAGTGAAGTAAGAGATCACATATGAACCATTGTTCTGACATGTTCTATTCTGAATTAATATTTACATCAACCCACTTTAGAAGAAGATTGAACTCTTTTTCTAGTTGATTTATGTTATGAACACTAAATCATATGATTCATTTGTGACTTAAGTTTCCCAGAGGCACCGGGAGATACTCTTTTGCTAGAAATCCAGGATCTCAAGAAAACTACTCAAGGTCGAACTATGATTTCAGTTTCATCCTTAATCGATAACACTGTAAGTAATGTATTTCAGAAATATTTTTTTTCTTCTTCTTTTGTATATTTTCATCAATAGTTATTTAAACTTGCTTAACTTCTTATTTGCAGAATGATAGGATTCGTTGGTGGTCTATTTACCATGATGACCAGGAATGTGTTGGAAAAATTCAGCTTTCTATTGTTCATACAATGACAAGTGATGAGACTAATCATATGAAGGTATTTGTTCCCCTCACGACCAACCAAGCTTTTTTTAAGTCTTGTTTTTAGGCATCAAAGTAATGGGCTTATTCTTTAGAGATAATATGATCCCTATGGCAACTGGGTTCATGAATTATGATAAAAAAATAGTACGAGCTGCAAGGTACATTGGTTAATGGGGTTTGTTTTTTGTTCAAAAAGATAGATGGCCAGGCTGGTTTGATATTGATCCATTGAGTTTCATATGATACAGAGTGGACCTGTTGTGGAGACTCTCGCCTATGATTTAGTGCTAGAGGCTGCGATGCGTGCAAAACACTTTTGTTCCAGAAATCTAAGGATCGATGGACTTTGGAAGTGGTTGTTGACTGAATTTGCAGACTATTATGGAGTTTCAGACTCATATACAAGAATAAGGTACTACACTGACATTATGGACATGTAGAGTAGCAAACATATGAAGATCAACGATTCATATTCTTACAAATTCATTTTCTGTGTATACTTGATTTAGTTCTTCCCTATATGCAGATATCTTTCTCATGTCATGAATGTAGCTACTCCAACTAAAGATTGTTTAGAGCTTGTAAATGAATTACTTGAACCCATAATGAAGGCCAAAAACGAGAAAAGTTTGACTCGGCAAGAGGTATGTTCATCCATATGACCCTACTCAAATAAGAGACCCTAAACCATTTTTTCTTTTTCTTTGCTCCCCAATGTGGTATATTATTTAAAGAGTGGATCCAATAATCTGTTTATTCTTTTGGGGAATGGCCATTCAAACTTATCCAGGGCCCCTCCAATGACATTATCTATCTTCAGTTCTAATTAGTACATTTTCATTGCCAGAGAAGTATATTACTGGATTGTGAAACTCAAATTGAGAGTCTGTTGGCAAATGTTTTTGAGAACTACAAGTCATTAGATGAAAACTTCCCTACGGGATTGTCAGATTTACATGGTCCAATACCAGACTCTGCAGCACCTGCTCTAACTCCAGCAGTGGAAATCTACATTCAGCTCCATGATATACTTTCTCGAGATGCACAAAATATACTGAGAAACTATTTTCAGGTTAGCCATCATCCATTTTTTGAACTCGCATTGATCTATTAACTTATTAATATTTTGTGTAAGAAATGCAATTTCCTGTTTTGATTCAATCATCTGATCACATGAATTCGCCAAAATTTGCTTCAATGATGATTGCAGAGAGCGGCGAAAAAGCGGTGTCGAAAGTATATGGTTGAGACTGATGAGTTTGTCTCTGGAAACTCCGAATGTCTTCCCATGGATCCAGTTACCATATCCACTGCATATTTAAAGATGAAACAGCTATGTAAAAATATAAGGGATGAAATTCAGGCCGATATCAAAATTCATAACGAGCACGTATTACCAAGGTATGTTTCTTTAATTCTAGAATAGAATAGAAATACAATTCTGTTGAAACAGGTTTACCAATTTTTATAGGAAAAATATTTTTCGAAATACCCGGCAAGGCCTAAAACCTCTCGGAGGGTAGCCGAAGCAACTCCGACCCTTAAGGGATCGGTCATGGAGGTTGATACCCCATGGGGGTCAGCCAAGCCCATTCCGGCACCCCTCGGGGTCGGCCATGGTGGCCTTGCGTCGGCCAAGCCCAATCCAGCCCCCCGAGTGCCGGTCAGAGGAGGCCTTGACCCTCCAGGGGTTAGCCAAGCTCAATCCGGCCCCCGTGTGTCGGCCAGAGGAGGCCTTGACCCCCCGCTGTCGGCCAAGTGCACTCAGGCCCCCCTAAGGGTCGGCCAAATGAGGCCTTGACCCTCTAAGGGTCGGCCAAACCAAGTCCGACCCTCTCAGGGGTTGGCCAAAGTAGGTTTTGACCCCTCAAGGATCGGCCATGGAGGTCAGGACTCTCCCCTAGAAGTCAATTGAGTGATGATTGGATCCGTTGATAATGGCTAGGAGTTACGCCGAGAGGGCCATAACCCCTTTTAGGGGCAGGTGTTGGATTATGACATGTCCACAAGGATCAATCAAATCTACTACTCAAGCCGTGGAGGTAATGACCCGCAAGGGTTGACCAAGAACAAAATCGTCCTCCAAAGAGATCGGTCGCCCCATGAAGGTTGGCCATGGAGGTTAAGACTGTCTTGTGGACGAGTCGACCAAGTCCAAGTAACGCCTAAGACCATTGCGCCATAAGGTAGCAATGACCAGGAGTTGCAACAAGAAGGCCTTGACCACCCTAAGGGTCGACCGTGGAGGTTAGGACTCTTCCCTAGGAGTCAACAAAGTTCAAAGTGACGACTTGATCCGCTGATAACGACCGGAAGTTATACCGAGAGGGTCAGGACCTCCCTTTAAAGGCGAGCCGTGGAGGGGAGGAACTGTATGGATTGACTGAGACCAAAGTCAACCTCCAAGGAGATTGGTCGAGTCGGCCAATCCTAAGAAGGTTGACCAAGAGGTTAAGACCCCTTGAAGTTACACCGAGAAGGCCTACACCCTCAAGGGGTTGGCCGTGGAGGTGAGGACCTGCATAGGTTGGCCGAGTCCAAGTAAACTCCGAGACGAGACCGTCACACCTCTCATGGACAACCTTCATAGCCAACCTTTCATGGACAACCCTCATGGCTTAATGGTCAATTGTTTGTAACGTCAATCATTAAGCCAAGAATGAACACTGGCGTATGAGGGTTGAACCCATGAAGGTTAGGACTCGTCCTCTCCTGTGGACGAGTTGATCAAGTTCAAGTAACGCCTAGGACCATTGCTCCATAAGGTAGCAATGACTAGAGTTACAATGAGAAGGTGTTGGTTGAGGGGGGGGAGGGGGGGGGGGGGGGGGGGGGGGGGGGGGGGGGGGGGGGGGGGGGGGGGGGGGGGGGGG
>JBBMEG010000004.1:4342072-4360076 GCA_037832605.1 Cyclanthera cordifolia
AAAATTATAAATTTAAATCTCTTGTTCTTTGTAATCTCAAAACTAAATAAATAAACAAATAATATCAAAGGTCTAAGTGTACAATATGAACGAAGTATTTTTTAAATCTTTCCTATTCTACCTCATTTTTCACAGTAAAAATTGGTTTGAATCTCTTTCTTTTTACAAAAAAATCAATAGTTAAATCTGAAATGGAATTTTTCTCATATAATGCTAAAAAAATATATATAATTTAATTTTCTCAGTTGTCAAAGAATAATAAGAAGGAAGGATGAAAAGTTTTAGCATAAAGTTAGTCTTGTTTTCCAACCCATTTGACTTCATACAAAGTGAACCAAACACTCCAAATTAAACCCATAAAATACATTATTTCAGACTCATTGCTTTGCTTTCAATTAAAAAAAAAAGGAGTTTTCCCCCATTTTAAAGTAAACAAGACTCATAGCTAAGCTAGCTTACCTACCATTTTAAACCAGTTTATAGTTCTTTCACAAGCAATCCTCTTCTCATCTATTAAAAAAATTAAGTAAATAAATTTTTATGGATATCCTAATTTTAGAAAAAAATAAAGTGAAATTTTGACTTTGATTGAAATCAACAAAATCAAATTGATTGTTAAAAAATTGATCGGAAATAATAAAAGTTGAAATATTTTGTTATGTCTCAAACAACTTTAATGAAATTAAAATAAAAGGTTATAATTTGTTTTTTATTAAAAAATTTCTTTATATTTTTTCGAAGAAAGTATAGCTCAGCTGGTATTGCTGATGCATGATATCTACTCGATAAATGGTTTGAGTGCTTGAGTATTGTTATTTTTGTTATTAATATTAGTATTAGACTCTCCAACTTTCAAAATAGTATTTATTAAATCCTTAAATTAAAAAAAGAGGAGTAGATTAGGTTCTATGGTTTATTTATTTGATTTTAAATTTTTTTTAATATGTTTTTTTTAAATTATAAATTTAGTGCATCGTTCGTAATTGTTGTTGAATAAAATGCGTAGAAGTTATTGTTTTTGTGTTTGTTATGATGAAAGTGTGACATAATTAATTAATTGGACAAAAAAAGAACATAATTCATAGGTCGCATTCACGTACTTAATTCTTCTGCGATTTACTAATATCATGCACTATTTTTTAGGTTTAATCAAACCACAAGTACCAAATTATATTTCTTCAAATCATATGGACTAAATTATATATTTCTTTAAATCATATGAACTAAAGTCTAGATTTTCAAACAATATGACTAAACTCTAACTTTCATGAAATCACAGAGACGAAATTTATAATTTACCATAAATTTTATTAAAATATCATGAACAAAATTATTTAGTTTTAAAATATACGAGGCAAATATAAAATAAACTCAAACTTAAAAACTAAAAATATATCTCTTTTTAAATACATACTATTTTTTGAACTTCAGATAATAATAATAAAAATTAAAAAAAAACTTATCTAACTAATGAGATTTATAAAATAATTATAAATATATTAACATTAAAAAAAACAAATATAATATGATGGATATTATTACAAGTTTTTATTATACAATATTTATAATATAATATTTAAATAAATTGATAATAGATATAAAACTTTAGAATTTGTCTATGTTTTGTATTTGTTTTTGAAACTCTTTAGGTTTGGTCATGGAATTAGATCAATAAATGCACGACGACTTTGTATTTAATTTTATTTGATAGCTTTAAATTCTCAACTCTTCAACTTTTGAGAAAATAATTGGTTTGATTATTAATCAATAAATACAAATATTAATAAGTATTTGTAGTCGTACCACTAGAAAATTAGGCATTGAATTTTTAGCCAATATAATTCAAAGCTTTGAATTAAAATTAAAAAAGTTTTTTTTTTTTCTTTCTCCATTTATATTTGAATTATTTCAAATATGTAAGATCATAAGTCAATTGACCCCTTTTTTTGTTTTTTGTTTTTTTGGTTTTTGGTTTTAAACTATAAATATAATTCCAACCTAGTTATTTTCTTTTCATTTATGTTGTCAATTTTGTATGGATTTTTATAAAAATTAAAAACTAAATTTGTGGCGCAGTTGGTTGAAAGTTTGAGATCTGAATGTTAAATTTTTGGCAAAATATTAAAAGCTAATAATCCATGAGAAAGACGCAGGTAAGTGATGTGTTTCTAGCACTATAAAAGGAGCATGTGACTTTGGTTTCAAAACATCCAAAGTCGGAAGCACTTTAAGCTTTGTGCACTGACTCTAATTAAATTCCTTTTGTATTCTTTTGTGGAGCAAAGAATGTGAGTAGTATAAGCTTTGAAGAGGGTGTTTATGTAATTGGGGTCGGAGAATTCTATATGATTGTAACAATTTTTCACATAATGGAAGTTCTTTGTATCTGTAGTTTTTTCTTCGGTTTTGGAGTTTTATACATAAATTCTATTTTATTGTTTTTTCTTTTAATTTATCGGTTATTTTTTGTTTATTCATGCGGTAATTAGGAAATGTTTTTTCCCAACACTAAAGGTCTGCTTCTTCAACATCTTCGAAACCTAGTTGTGACATTAATTTATAGTTTTTATTCCTTTGGTGTCTGGCCTAGGTAGGAGCGTGATTACCCCGTTATATTTAAGCAAAAATTTCGATTTAAAAAAAAAAAAACTAAAATTTCTTTTATAATCAGATAAAAATATATGTAAAAAAAAAAAAACTAATTTAAAAAGAAGTCATAAATTGAATGAATTAAAAGAGAATTATATATAGAATAAATTGGATTTCATGTTTGAGAATAGAATTTTTTTTTTTTTTTTTTTTTCTTTTTACAAAGCTTTATTCTGCGTTTTAATATTGTATTATACAGTATTATGAAAAAAATTGGACAAAATTCATATCTATGAATGATTATATTTATTAATAATTTTAAATTAACCATATTTATTATTATTTTATTGATTCGTTCCTAAGTTTTACTAAAAAAAAGGGCATATATCATTTTTTTTTAATGAAAATAAATTGAAATTCCAAAAAGATAATATATTCTGTAGACACTAAGAATATCTTAGTAAATGAAAAGATATTTTTTAAAGAAAATGAAAAGCTATGATGTGACCAGACAAAACATTACAATTAATTGCAAAGTGGTAAAAACAGAAATAGTCATGAAATGACTTATTTGCCATAAAGGGTTACAAAATCTACCACATGCTATAGTACTATTTTTTTTGTAGTTTTTTTTTTTTTTTTTTGAAAAATAAGTATATATCAAGACAATGAAACTACTCCTCGGCTAACACGCTCCCGAGTCACTAGCGAGGGGAGGATCCCCCACTCAATAAAACGATCCAAATTCAATACATTAAAAAGGTTCGAAATATGAATCATAAAAAGGAAAGAGGGGAAGGAGCTCGTTGCTGAACAGTCTGCCACCTCATTACACTATTGCTAAATTTAGGAATCAAATTCATAATATCAGCTACAACAATGTTGATTTCAAAAAATTTTGGGAAACCACCGTTATAAGGTTAATAACTGATTTAGCATCTGATTCCACCAAGATACTAGGGAGATTACTAATCTGCAATCAAGCAAATGACGAAGTCTGTCTCGTATCGCCATCCTTTCAACTATCGCCGTCGAACCCGCTTTCAGGCATCCACTCATCCCAATCAAAATCAGATTGCCTCGACAATCACAAGCAATCCATCCACCTCTTCCACTATTCTTCTCCTTTTTCCACGACCCATCCACATTCAACTTCCAATGATTTGATGACGGCGGGAACCATCTTTCTTTAGCCACCCAATTCCTACCAATCTTGCACGTTCCCACACCCGAATCAGCAAAATCAACATATAAATCAATGACGTTAACAATAGAGGACATGAAATTATCTTTTTCAGCTTTAGCATTTCCATGCACTATTGCATTCTGATAATTCCATACTTGCCAAATAAGGATTAACGCTTTGTCTAATTCGTCGTTAGGAATTTTGTTAACCATTCCATGCCAAAGATCCTCTCCTGGCTTTGCCAACCTGAAAAAGAACCAATGTTAGTAAAATACGGAAAGACCCTTGCCCATGCCATACTGGCAAATTTACAATATTTAATAATGTGCAGATTTGTCTCCCTCGTCTTCCCGCAAACTATGAAAATCGTCTATTCAAAATATTCACTTTAGCTAGAATAGAGTTTTTCAGAATATTCCATGCTCCAATCTTAAATCTTTGGAGGAACCTCCACCTTCCCGATCAACTTCCACAGCTTAGAACCAACATAATTCTCTAAAGAAGAAGTCATTCCGCTTGTACAACATTTATAGCCATATGATACATACTTTTAACGTCAACGCTAAATAGCTCGTTAGAGTTTTTATTCCAAATTATCTCATCATCCAGAAGCGTCGTACTCATAATAATTTTGGCCTCCTCTTCATAAAAAATGTATCTCACTTTTTTCGCCTCCCAACTCCCCTCAGAATCAATTAAATTAGCTATTATAAACTTCTTCCTAATCATCCTTTACACTTAGCACGTGGGTCTCTTCTTCATGTGAAGGTGTAACGGTCTTGATTTTGAAGTTACTTGAACTCGGTCAACCTTTGCAGGTTCTCACCTCCAAGGCCGACCCCTTCGAGGCGTGACCTTCTCGATGTAACTCTAGGACGTTACATCTAACAGGTGCAACGTTCTCAAATGTTACTTGGACTTGGTCGACTCATCCACATGAGAGTCCTAACCTCCAAGAAGGTCGACCAATTCGATCAATCTTTTTAGTGGTTAGCTTTGGTCTCAGTCAACCCTTACGGGTCATCACCTCCATGGCTCGCCCTTAAAAGGGGTCCTGACCCTCTCGGTGTAACTCATGACCGTTATCAATGTATCAAGTCGTTACTTTTGACTCGATCGACTTTTAGGGGAGAGTCTTAACCTCCACGACCTATTTTCGGGGGATTAAGGCCTTCTCGTTGTAACTCTCAGCCACTGCTACCTTACGACACATTGGTCCTAGAGGTTACTTAGACTTGGTCGACTCGTTCACGAGAGAGTCCTAACCTCCATGGCCAATCCTGTGGGTTTTTGCCTACTCGAACGGTCTTCTTAGAGTTTGTCTTTGGTCTCGACGATCCTTGCGGGTCCTCACCTCCTCGACTCACATTTAAAGAGGAGGTTATGGTCCTCTCGGCGTAACTTCTGACCGTTATCAGTAGATCTAGTTTCACTCGGACTCGGTCGACTTCTAGGGGGAGTCCTAACCTTTATGGCCGACCCTCGGGGGAGGGTCAAAACTACTTTGCCGGCCCCTAGAAAGTCTGGATTGGCTTTGATCGACCTTAGGGGAAAATTAAGGTCGCCATAGCCGACCCGTAAGGGGTCGGACTGAGCTTTACCAATCTCTAAGGGGTCAATGCCTCCTTGGCCGACCCCCGGGGGATCCTACCCTACCTTGGCCGACCCCTAGAGGGGTCTCGACCTTCTTTGGCTGACCCTTGAGGGGTTGGAATGAGCTTGGCCGATCTCCGAATGATCAAGGCCTCCATGGCCGACCATTGGGGATCAATACCTCATTTGACAGACCCTCAATAACGGCAGAAATGGGTTTGGCCGATTCCCTTTTGCCGACCCCTTAGTGGTGAAGGCCTCCCTAGCCGACCCCCTAGGGGTCAAGGCCTCTTTTGGCCGACCCATGAGGATTCTCGATTTCTTTTGGTCGACTCTCGGGAGAGGGGGAGGTCGGGGGCTTGACTGACCCTTTAGTGGTGAAGGCTTCCCTAGCTGATCCCTTAGGGGTCAATGCCTCTTTTGGCCCACCCCTAAGACCTCCCTAAGTCGACCGGGGGGGGACTGGCCTTGTCCGAGTATTTCGAGATATTTGAGCCTATAACATTACCACAGTCTTCATTTCCGGACTTATTTTGTTGCCAAAATTTGAAGAGCAGTTTTCATGTTAAGAATGTGCTCTTTTTAGAGACTTGCCATTTTTTAGTATTTAAAATTCTTGCTAAGTAGGTTCTCTTTTTAGAGTATCATCTCTTTTAGGCTATTTTTTGAAATTGCAGCTAAGTAGACTCTCTTTTTAGAGTGTCACCCTTTTATGCATTATTTTCAAAACTTTGGCTAAGTAGGCTCCCTTTGTACAGACTCACCACCCTTTAGCATTTTTTGTAGAGTTTTAGCCAAGAAGGTTATATTTCATAGACTTACTACTTTTAGGCACTTTTTAGCTAAATTGGTTCCTTTTTAGAGGTTCACCACCCTTTAGCACATTTTTTGAAATTGTAGTCAAGTAGGTTCTCTTTTCAAATACTTACTACCTTTGGCACTTTTTCAAATTTTAGGCTAGGTAGGCCCTCTTATTGGAGATTCACCCTCATTAGACTCTTTCTTAGAACTTCTGGGCTAAATAGGTTCTCTTTGTAGAGACTTGCTCTTTTTTAGCATTTTTGACTTAAAGGTACCTTCGGCCCTCCATGTAGAAACTTGCCATTTTAAGCACTTTTTCGAACTTTTAGGCTACACAGACTCTCTTTGCAGAGACTTGTTCGTTTTAAAGTATTTTTCGAATTCTTGCTTCTTTGTAGGTGATTTCCTACTCTTCTGCCCATGGATCCTTCTTTCGACTATGAAAACGAATTGCATCATACCTTAGCCTCCTCTTTTCACAAGAGGACTCGACGTAAGGCTCTTGTGGCAGGGTCTGGATGTCAACCAGTTGCTTCCACCTTGACCCAAACAGACTCGGATAAACTTACGGCTCAGTACCTCATCCCTTCGGAAATCACTTTTAGGCTCCCAAAAGGCAAGGAAACGTACGATAGATCTTATCCTAGCGAGGTGACGCTTTACACCACTATGTTTGAAAGAGGGGTCAGTTGCCTTTGATCCCTTTTCTTCAGGAATTCTTGAGCATGGCTAGGTTGGCTCCGGCACAGCTGACTCTCAACACCTAAAACCTCTTCTTTGGAGTTCACAGCCTCTAGACTTACACCAGCTTCGAGGATCTTTTTAGCGCAAGGGACCTTCTCTCTTTGAACCGCTTCTGCTCGCATTCTAATGTGACTGTAAGATGTTACCTTATACTCCGAAGTAAACTTTCTCCATTTGTAACTTGCCCCAAATTTCAAAAGGAGTGAAAAGAAAGATAGTTCTCGTGATAAGTTGATAGTATGTTAAATGATCATCAACTTCACATTTTATATTGCAATTGTATCTATTTATTACTATTTTAAGTTCTAAAATATAATGTATTTAGGTTTTTTTTTTTTTTAGTCTTTGGGTTTAAGGTTCAATTTCTATTTAATTCATATGTTTCAAAATTGAACAATTTTATCTTGATATTTAAATAATGCTCAATTTAGTTATTAGGATTACAAAATTGTTAGTTACAGAACGTAATGCTGATAGACTAATTTTAAATTATAATATATTAATAAAGTGATAAATCTTGACGATAAAATTATTAAATTTTGAAATATATGAACCAAATAGAAATTGAGCCTCAAACCTAAAGATTGCAAATATTTATTAGTTTTTAAACAACTCATTGCATCCAACCCAATTTGAAAATATAAAGATTGGATTGATCCAAAAAATTTACTTAATCCTACCTTAGGCACCACTGCTCTCAAATAAATAAAAATTGAATATCGATTTTCAAGGTCGAATCCCTGACGTGATATCGAATTGAATTACCCCAACAATAAAATTAACGCGCCACCGATCTTTTCGGTTACATTATAATATTTGATACCAACCTATAAGCTAATCTACTTAAAGTTAGCTTAAAGTTAGTTAAGAAAATTAAAATAAAGTGCCTAACATATGGTTTCACGAGAAAAATGACATGTTCCCACTTTAATCATAAATTTAATTTTTTGATAACCTTTTTGAAGCTTTGGTTTCTCTCTCCTTGCACTTTTTATCTGCCAAAAAGAAAACCTTTTTGCTTTTTGAGTATTTTTGCCACATTTTAATGTACACTCATCATACTCCCACATCCACATATGCCCTCTCTTCTATCCATCTGAACAGAGCATACAAAATTTCAGATTCAGCAAACAACCCTCCAGCTTCTAGGGTTTCTCTCTTTTCCCCCTTTTTTTTTTTATTTCTTTATTTTTCCCTTTTTCTGCAGTTATTTTCTTAAAATATTATCCATTGCTCATTCTTTTGCTGATCCTTTTCTCCTTCCCATGGTAGTTGTCTTTGTTTACTTTTATTTATTTTATTTTTAAAAAAATTTCCATACCCTTTAGCCATGGAATCATGCTGCTTTCTTTTAAGCTTATGATCATCAGATTTAGCCACTTTTTGTTGTTTGATCTGTTGTTTTTGCTTTGTTTTCTTTTTTCCTTTCATGGCAAGTTGATTTGATCCTTTTGATAATCCTCCTATTAAATTATATCTTTACCTTTATTGTGCTTAAGATGAATTCTATGAAATTCTGGTGTTTATGTTTGGTATGGGTTGTTTGTACTTCTTCTGGATTGGAACTTTTTTTGTTTTGGTTTGTTTTGATTTCTTTAGAGCTCCAGACCTTCTGGATCTATCTATTTAATCTTCCATCTGTGTAGAACATTGAAATGATATTTTTTAGAATTATTTCTATTTAAATGGATTTTCTGTAAAAAAAATGTTTCATGTGTACTTTTTGTTGACCTGGTTTGTTATGGCTGGGAGGATCAGAAAAATAGATGGTGTAAATAGTTCTATGGTTGGTTTATGTAATATACAAATATCTTTCCAAATTGTTTTCCTTTCTGTTTCAAACACCCTGCCTTTTTTTTTTTTTTAATTGTTGATTGATTTAATTGAATTTACCCGATCCCATTAACTTAGCTTTTGGGTTGAATGGTTATTATGATTGGTCATGAGCTTAGATGACCTTAGTTATGAGTTTAAGTCTTTGGTCAATATCTTTCCGTTCCAATTAAAATTGAATTCCATTTGTTGAACATTTCTCAAATTTTCAAGCTCACAAGCAAGAGAGAGCGTTAGTTGATATAATTAAATTTAAATCTACCACATCCCATTAACTTAAAGTTTTTGGGTTGATTGGTGATTTAACATGATTCAACGTGGTATCAGAGTAGGAGATATTGAGTTCAAGTCCTTGCTAAGTTGTTTTTCACCCTAGTTAAAGCCTAAGCTTTTGGGTTGATTGGTGATAATATTATTCAACAAAATATCTTTCCAATTTGTGTTCCTTTCTGTTTCAAACATCCTCCTTTTTTTTCCTTGCATAATATTTAGAGTTAATTTGTATCATATCAAATTCTGTTTGAAGGTTTTAGAAAGATATTCACCACATTCAGCAGTTCTTGGAGAAGCTACTCTTTGGTTGCTTTGGAAATCTGAAAATTCAATCGCAATCATGGGTGTCATGTGTGATTTTTGTGGGAATCAAAGGTCAATGGTTTGCTGCCGATCTGATGCCGCCTGTTTGTGCTTATCGTGTGATCGTAATGTCCACTCGGCTAATGCCTTGTCGAAGCGCCATATGAGAACACTGTTGTGTGAACGGTGTCATTTGGAACCGGCCTCGGTAAGGTGTATCGAAGAGAGAGTTTCTCTGTGCCAAAATTGTAACTGGGCAGGTCATGAAACAGCTACAAAATCATCACACAAGAGGCAAGCCATCAATTATTACTCTGGTTGTCCATCAGCTGCAGAACTTTCTTCCATCTGGTCCTTTGTTTTGGATGTTCCAACCTCTGTAAATGATGCTTGTGAGAATGATATGGGATTGATGAGCATTGCCGAGACTGACTCGATGGGTGCCTGCAGCCTTTCGGAGAACAACGTCGGTCAAAGAATGCCCGGATCAACCGAAGTCAGAGATGTTTGCAACAGGGAAAAGTCAAGTGTTTTGGTTGGAACATCTTCACACACTGATTTTGTCTCTAGGCCCCACACTTCAGATCAACCAGTTGAATTGTCTAATCTTGCTCTACCCAAGGTGAAGGATAAGTTTCCGTCTAATTTATTGTTTAAAAAACCTGCAATTCTAGGCGCCGTGTTGTTAACAGTTTTTTGGTTTTTATTTTCTGAAATTGTGCATTACAGTAGTTTTCATCTTTCAGGTATTTGAATTGTTAGGGAAATTTCAAAAGCAAAAACAAGTTTTTCAACACTACATTTTTAGTTTGCAAAAGTTGCCTTAGATTTTCAAAACATTTGAAAAGAATAGACAACAAACTAAAGAAAAACAAAAAAAGGCTTAGTTTTTAACAACCAAAATTTAAAACAATGATCTGATGGATAACTATTTGGTTTTTGAAAATTAAGCTTGTTTAAACTATTTGAATCCTTAGCCAAACTCCAAAAACTAAAAAACAAAGTTCTTAGAAACTATTTTTTAATTTTCAAAACATGGGTTGGTTTTTGAAATCAATAAATTGAAAACTAAGTGGTTATCAATTGAGGCTTAAATAATTATCAAACGAGGTCATAATTTTGGCTTGTAACGAGGCATTGCAAATCAGTAGGGAAAGATTTATCTCACCACTTATTAGCAGCATTGATGAAATGGTATTTGTTTCAACTCTTCCTTGAATTTTATCTTCATACACAGCTTCCACAAACATCATTTAATATTTAGATAATGCTTGATATTCTGTTCTTACCTCCCTTTCTTTCACCTTTTACAAGAATACAACATTGAAGTTTCTTTGCATATTTATACAAATTTCTCACACTTTTGAGTTCATTCTGATTACTCGGAAATCGTAAATGACATTGGTTATACTTTGGTTCTGGTTTTTATTAACTTTTTTGGAAATTTGTGGTAAATATAAAATTCTAGCATCTCTATTTAAATTTTTACAACTTTTTAAAAATATTTCATGCATAACTTTTATTGTTTTCGATCATTTTAAGCCATCAGTGTCACTTGATTGAAGTCATAAGTTTGTGACCTTAATTTAAGCCATCAATTTAACTCGATTGAATGAACTTTTGCTCTATTTGATTTTTTTCCAAAATTTTAACATCCATAGAATTTCTTTTCAATTTTTTATTATTCATGAAAATCCCCCTTTTTTTTTTTTTGGTTAACTGTCATTATATGGGACCAAATGCATGTTGCTGCAGATTTCCCAATATCTGCTTATTGGTTCTTGTCAAGGATCTTTTGAAGCATCACATTTTTGGCATGCAGTTTTGCTGTCCTGGAACAAAACATGCTGGATTCTGTGGTGAGGATGATGACATCTACAAAGAATTTGATATGGATGAAATGGATTTGAGTCTTGAAAATTACGAGGAGTTATTTGGTACGAACCTTAATCATTCTGAAGATCTTTTCGAGAATGGCGGATTTGATAGCCTTTTCGAGGCCAAAGGCCTGTCTTTTGAAGATTCAATTTGCCATAGAACAGTTGCTGCAGAGGTGTTTTTTTTTATTATAATTATTAATTTATTTACTTCTGTTGTTAAAAGTTTTTTCTTGCCATTATTTCAGCTATTGTTCTTCCATTGTATCTACTTCTGGTTTATCGTATGCTTCGTTTCGTAAGGGCGTAATCACTTTGGATGTCGCTACGCTCTACCTATTAGTTTGGTCTTATAACTCTTAAACATTGTTCTCTCCACGTCATAAAAGCTATACTTGACAACGAGTTAGAGAGTTTAGTTAAGTAGAGCTGCTCTATGAGTATCGACAAGAGCTCGGTAACTTGCTAAGAGGTTCGAATGTATTTGGTAAAGTTAAAACTAGTTGCAGTTGTTGAATTATGTAAACCATCAATCAACCTAAAAGTTAAGCCTTATAGGTTGGGGTAAATGTTAACTAACACTCACTTGTGGACTTACAAATTTGATAAATGCTTTACAAGTGGAACTCAATTTTAAATGGGGAGCAAATGCCGAAACGAATTGACAGGGCCTCGAACTCAAGACCTTCTGGTCTCGAACTCAAGACCTTCTGGTCTCGAACTCAGGTTCTGCTCTGAAACAATATTGAATTATATAAACCACCCATCAACCTAAAAGCTTGAGCTTATAGTGGAAAATTTAATTATGTCAACTAACAATAGTCTATTGAGATTGATTCGAGACAAAGCACAAACATTATATCTATCTTCACTTGAAGTTCCATAAAATTGCACTGTTTTTGTGCATTGGGGTGGAGAGTTGGAGGAGGGGCTGGGTCGGGTTGGAATCTATTAGGGTGATTCTTCTTTTTAAATATTAGGTTCAAAAGTTTGAGATTCTATACTTTTCAGTCTAATTTGATGGTAAGATACCTACTGTTGGTATTCTGTGAAAGATTATGTATATAGCCCAGTTTCTCATGTATGCATCAACATGTTTTTTGAGTGTTCATTTTGATGATCTGACACTGCAATTGGACCTTGATCCTATATGTAGTAAATAATACACTGCTTATTTGGGTTTACTTGAAAGCTTACTGGAACTGAAATGGCCTTCAACAGGGGTCGTCGGTCGGAGTGGTCAAACCAATGCAGCCAGCCTGCAGTAATGGTGCATCTGCTGACTCAGTGAGGAGTGCTAAAACCGAGCCGGTTCTCTGTTTTAATTCAAGGCAGGCACAATCAGGTGTGTCGTTTTCTGGCCTTACCGGAGAGAGTAGTGCTGGTGATTATCAAGACTGTGGAGTCTCTTCAATGCATCTAATGGGAGAGCCTCCTCCATGGTGTGTCCCTGGCACTGAAAGTTCCTTCCCATCTTCTGATCGTAACAATGCCGTTCTGCGTTACAAGGAAAAAAAGAAGATGCGCAAGTAAGTTTCGTTGCCTCTTTCACGTCTGATTCTTGAACTTTTATAAACTGAATCTTGCCTCTTTTTTTCATGCCGGGCTGACCCGGAGCTATGGATATTTATGTTTTCATTTCATAATGGACTTCAGCCTCGGAGTCCGCTTGTTTTCATAATGGACTTTAGGATATGTTTGTGTTGAATTACGTAAACCACCGATCAACTTAAAAGCTTAAGTCAGTAGGTTGGAGTAAATTTAATTATGTCAACAAACATTCTCACTCACTTGTGGACTTAGAAATTTGATAATTGTAAGTGGAATTCAATTTTAAATGGAGAGGAAACGACTTGACAAGAATTCGAACTCAAGACCTCCTATCTGATATCATGTTGAATTATGAAAATCACCAATCAGTCTAAACGCTTAAGCTAATAGGTTGGAATAAATTTAATTACATCGACTAATAGATTGTTATGTTCTTTTGCTATGAATTGTCTCATGTGGATAGAACATTATAATTTATATCACTTGTAATCCAATCCCTCCTTACAGGTTTGAGAAAAGAGTGAGGTACGCCACTCGTAAAGCGAGAGCCGATGTCAGAAAGCGCGTGAAGGGGCGGTTTGTGAAGGCTGGAGAGGCTTATGATTACGACCCGCTGAACCAGACTCGCAGCTGCTGAGTACAATTTTTTTAACTATGCTTTACAAAAAGGAATGAATCTCTCTGATGTTTGCTTGGAAAGACGAATTCTCTATTTTGATGCATGATGATAAGCTGTCTCGTTATATCACAGGAACGTTCGACATCATCCGAAGACGAAAGGTCGAGACGACCAAAACTACCCGGGAAGATCGAAAAGGGTTATAGACCAGAGGTTCAGTTTGTTATCCCACCCTACAAAAGACAGACAGCAGAAGATTTGCCCAAGCTTTGGAGGCCAGCTGCTCTTCCAAATATTTATTCACTGATCCTTGTTGGTCAGAAACTATACTATTTTGTTGTTGATCTGAAACCTGGCTTGTTGGGTGAAAAAGAAAAAAAAAAAAAAAAACCACCATTGCCAAACATATTATTTTGTTTGTATAGCACACAGTCAGCATATTTTACAACACATGAAGATGAGTTGAGTTAGTTCCAAGGTTGAACATAAGATTTTCTCTTTTCCACTTGTAAATGTAAGGTGATAAGATTGCATGTGCAGTTGAGAGAGATTTGGTCATTTATATTCCTACCTTGTAAATTTATCTTCTTTATCTACTTTCTTTTCTTGCATTTTTTTCAAAGAAAATAATAATAATGTATTGTCTTTTGTAAAATGTTAGCTCTTTTGATGTTGTGAGTAGCTTGAAATGATAGTGAACATACCCGTAGTCTTCCTTTCTATTTTGGTGGAATCTGACGCTTCTAATGTTAATGGTAAAAGAATATTTTCTTTAGTTTTTGCAGGATAGTAACCGTATGGCTGATTTGCTTGCCTACTAGCGTACCTTCTGGTGTTTGTTTGTCTTGTTTTTTGGGGTTTTCCTATGGTTAAAGGATATGAATTCGGTTATGAGTTGGGGGATTCTCTTCCAGAGACTGTCCTTGAGGTGAAGGTTTGCTATAGTTTGGGCTAACTCATAATGAAATTTACGATCTTTCAGGAAAATATAAAGGTCTATTACAATTGATATTAACCTTTTGAAAGTTTTCTTATTCGACATTTGTTTTTTAACAATTTTTTAAAAAAAATCAAGAAATCTAAGTTTTGCTATCCTATGACTAGAGGATCACAGCTGCGACATCGGGATACATCGGCAATGAAATGAGCGACAGACTCACCATGTTTTTGTTTTTTTTTTTAAGATTTTACAGATAGACCCACCATGTTGGAAGTGAGACAACAATGACATTGTTATGGAAGATGGGAAAAAGAAACTTTGTCCATTGGTTAAAAGAATTGTAGTAATTAAATAACAGATGTAAAAGAAACCCCTTAAGGAAAAATGGATCTTAAAGGTTTATTTCACATTAAAATTGTTCATATTATTCATAATTAATTGTTGACAAATTAAGATAAATCTCTGGTTTTTGTACAAATATAAGTCTAATTTAAGTATCTGTGAGTCCAACAAAGAACACTAAAAATTATTTCACTATATTTTTATCCTTCAATATGTCCTACCAAAAAAAAAATAAATAAATAAATAAAAACATTAAAACAGAATAATAATCCAGAGAGTTTTTAGAAAGAAAAAAAAAAATAAAAAATATATATATATATATACACACACACGTTGAATATCTGATAATCAAATACCTAAAAATTAATTTCATACAAATTTACTTGACATCTAAATATTGCATGATCAAATAAATTGTCTTATAAAAATAGTCGAAATGTTAATAAAAATAGTAATATGCACAAATGTCTACTTTGTACATTTATGGATGAGTAAATTATAAATTTAGTAAAGTTATAATTTAATTTTTATGGTTTAATAATCTATATTTCAGTGTCTATGATTTGAAATTATCTAAAATAAAAATAATTTAATTTTACGGTTTGATTAAATCTAAAAAATAGTTTATGTTGTTTTTAAATCGAGGTGAATTAAGTACATATATGTAGTTTCTGATGTATTAATGATACGTTTTTTTTTGTTCTAAGCAGTTTCTTATCTCAGACATTCATCACTAAAACATATAACTTCTATGTATTTAATTCACTAACGATTATAAATTACATAAATTATATTTTAGATTTTTTAAAATCATACAAAATTTAGAATTTTAAAATTAAAACTAAATATATAATTTACTATATATATATATATATATATATATATATATATATATATAACAACATCATCAATCATGCTAGTTGGGACCACATTACTTCCTAGCAGATTCCAAAAACCAAACATTATCATGAAACCAACCAATCAACATGGTACTTTGCTCAACAAATTAATTTTGAATATTATTAGCCATTATTGTAAAAATAAAATTGATATTTATACTTAAAAAAAATATATAATATAATTTTTATTTTTTTTAGTTATTAGAATTCATTTTTATGATTTATAGAAAATTAAAATTTAGTTTATATGTTTTGAAAAATTAGAATTTAATTCATATGATAAAGTCTAAAAAATAGTTTCTATTGTTTGTAAATAATGATGAATAAAAATCTACAGAAATTAATTGTTTATGTCTTATTGACGATAGTGTGAAAAAAAATAAGTGATTAGATGCACCATTCATACATCCGAAATTATATCTACCTGCTTAAGTCGAACAACATTAATTATTTTTAAGTTTTATCAAATCAAAGAGATTAAATTTTATTTTTTTTTTTCAATCGTTTACGTTAAATTCTTTTTTTTTTAATCATAAAAATTAATTATATGAACTAAAATTTTAATTTTTTTTTAAAAAAATCAAATTTATAACTATTTAAGAATCAATTTCATATGTAATATATGATAAAAGTTTAGATCATGTTAAAGATAATTCTTTGATTTTTTTTATTTATTTGTGATTAAATAAAAATATAACTCAAATTAAATTACGTTAATAATAATAATAATAAAAAAAAAAAAAATTTAAACTTAGTTTTTTAAATGTATGATATGGTGTGTCCCATATTTTGAAAGCTTCCGAATTGTTGCCACTTGTGCAATAATGGGGATGCTCTGTCCGCCCAGCTATCTACTGAACGACACGTCGACAAGGGACACGGTACGATTGTCGTAAGTGAAATTTGTATTACAGAAGGACCAAACGAAACTCAGAACCGATTGAACGACACGTCGGCATCGTGGCAAAGATGATTGATCCAACACAGGATAAGAAGACCGTCTGAGCGTCGTACTGGATCATTTGTTTGAATAAGACATCGCAATTAACAAGTGGGTCCCCCATTCATCTTCTTGCAAAATCTAATGAACTAAATTATTTTCATTAAAATTAGAATTTAGTCCTTACACTTTAGAAAATATAGACTTTAGTCCTTACGTTTTGAGAAATATAGAATTTAATTGTTATAATTTGAAAAAATATAGAATTTAGTCATTTGAAGAAATATAATTTAGTTCCTATGATTTGATAAATCCTAAAAAATAGTCCATGTTATTTTTAAATCGTGGGCGAATTAAATAGGTAAATGTGATGTATGTATTATGTTTTTTTTTTCAACTAATTACTTATCTCACATTCTCATCATTAAACAAAAAAAAAACTAACTTTTACGTATTTTATTAAACAATTATGAACGACTGACTATTATTTAGATTTTATCAAACTTTAGGGACTAAATTGTAAATTTTTTCAAACTATAAGCACTAAAATCTAAATTTAAAAATCATAGACACTAAATTATAGCTTTTATCAAAACACATGGACTAAAATTTATGATTTACCCAATCTAATTTTAATTCTTTTTTTCGATTCTAAATTAACAAAAATGCTTTTAAACTGAGGTGAAATTTTTGAAAAATTTAAAAATATTCTTAAAACTTTATTAAATATTTTAGAAATATCTCTAAGGTTAATTTTGGTTGAAAATCGTTTACGTTTTGTCAAAAAACGTAAAATGAATTTTTACTATTTTTCTTTGAACAACAGTATTAAAACGACTTATTATAATTATTGAAAATATTCATTTATTTTTAATTATTAATTTTTAATCATTCATTCCTAACCACTTATTTATAACCTCTCAAAAAATATCGACTTGCTTTTAACAAATTCAAATGAACAATTGTCTACGATGATGGTAACTATGCAATTTATTACAAATAACCATATCCAAACGAAATAACTAAAACTCAAATTTTTAATCAGTCAAAATAACTTCGAAACAAAATGAAAATATAAAAATTATAATAAAACAAATTTAAAAGTTTAGAGTCCCATCATATTTTAACTTCAATTTTTTATTGTATTAACTTTGTTTTTTTTTTTTTGGGTCAATTATCATATTTACATAATTTGCACTATTTTTTTTTTTTTTAATGTAATTAGGAAGACAACCATCTAGACTGCATTTAATAAATATTTTATTTTAAAAAATATATGTAAAAGTTGAGATGGCTAAACAACGAAATTCAGAGAAAAAAAAATATATTTATAGATTTAAAAACTATATATTAAAAAAATAAGTAATTATCAAGTCAGAAATTAAATAGTTGGGAGAGTTCATGTTGACACACACTTTAACAGTTAATTAAGTTATAACAAAACAAAAATAAACAAACAAAATCATTTTTTTCTTTTCTTTTAAAGAAATAAATAAATAAATATATATATATAT
>JBBMEG010000004.1:4394185-4405858 GCA_037832605.1 Cyclanthera cordifolia
AAGTGATTGAGAAAAATTATCAATTTGTAGAAGCTTTCAATTTCATTAAAATCAAGCTATAAGCTTCAACATTTGGTGCAATTTCATCTTGTTTCAATTTTTTTATGCACAATTTTTTTTTTTTAATAACTTCAATAATTTTGTACTTAAAATTAAATTTGTGGCACATATGACTATGTTTTTTTTTTTTCAAATGAAAATATCTTGGATAGTAAAAATTGCAAGCACATATGAAATTGAAAGCTAAAGATAAAATCAATACAACTATCAAGTTCATGATAAATTTTATGATAAATTATAAATTGGATCCCTATCATTTGAAGAAAGTTGCAGTTTAGTCCCTGTTATTTTAAAATCTAGACATTAGTCTCTTTGATTGGAAAAATATAGAAGTGAGTCTTTACCGTTCGGAGAAATATAGAATTTAGTTTCTATGATTTGATAAAATCTAAAAAATAGTCTATCTTATTCGTAAATTGTAGACGAATTAAATATCTAAATGTAACGTCTGATGTAAGAGTGTTGCATTTTTTTTTCTGTTCTACGTATTTTATTCACCAACAATTACGAATGACATTAATTGTTTTTTAGTTTTATCAAACTTTAAAGATTAAATTCTAATTTTTCAAATCATAGGGACTAAATGGTAAACTTATCCAAACCATATAAACTAAATCTATATTTTTAAACCATATGGACTAAACTCGAACTTTCTTCAAACCATATAAACCAAATTTATAATTCTTATTGAACTGAATTATTACGCCCGTACCTAAACTAATGTCATATATAAGTCTTGAACTTGAAATCTTGAAGGAGAATACCTTCACAATCTAAGCGATCAACCCACTTCACTATCTCTTAGGTATGGTCTTAGTTTTTCCTAAGGAAGTTTGTTAAAAAAAAAAAAATGTGAGAAAAAGTAAAATTTAGGGAAAAAAAGAGAGATATTTTAACCAGCCTTTTGAATTCCAAACCCTAACAGCGTAGAAGATGAGATTTTGCTCGAGCGACCATTGATGAAGAAAACTTAGCCTCCAAGAGCTTCGTAAGCTGCATTTTCCTCGACGTTGTCTCTGAATTGAACGAAATTCCACTTCCATTTTCTTTTGTTTCCTGTTTCTACTTTCAATTTTCTACAGCTTCTTTCTTGTGGCCCTGAATATCTCGGAGTAGCTTCGGAGATTCGCTGTTTTTTTGCTCGGAACTCAGACATCAACGTTGTAATGGTGAGTTTTTTTCGTATCATTTTGACATCTCAGCTGATCTAGTTCAAGCAATCTTCTGTCTGATTCTTGCTTATAGGGTTTGTTCGATGACGTACTCATTTTCAATATAATTTAAACTATGTTTCTGAGATGGGATTTTCCTTCTGATTTGATTTCTGGTTTTCCTTTTTGGATAGTCGGGCAGGACTGATGGGGGAAGGGATCGATATCGGAAAGATTATCCGTCGAGATATGACGAGAAGTCGCAGTCTGGGCATGGAAATAACAGCAATCCTCCGTCGAGACACCTCTGGGTTGGAAATTTATCTCATGTTCTTGTGGAGCGTGATATTACCCGATGTTTTTCGCAGTTTGGAGAGCTTGACAGAATTGCTTTCCAGCCTAGCCGTAGCTATGCTTTCATCAATTTCAGAAGGGACGAAGATGCAATGGCGGCCATGAGAGAGCTTCAAGGTTTTGCTCTTGGAGGGAACCCCATTAGAATTGAGTTTGCCAAGGCGGTTAGTCTTGCCCCAACTTCTACTACTATTTGTTGCTTTTCTTCAAATTCTCCCTACGTTTCGTTATTGTGTATGTCTTTGATAAAATGTTATAAAACCTTTTCTTGGAAAATAAATATAGTTAGAGAAATGATGACAGCATTTAAACAACTTCTATACTCTGACTAATCCAAATGCTCTCGTAACTCCATTTAAGACAATGTTACCTCCATTGAATTTCTTGCCTCCAAGTGAACCCGAAACTCACCAAATACATACATGATTACAGTGAGGCTATACGTAAAAAGATTGAGACAGGATGGCTCCAAAATAAAGATAAATAAGCAATAGAAACGATATGGAGCTGGATGATTGCTCCTTATCTTTGAAGTGTCTTGTATTGCGCTCCATCCAAACGTTCCAAACAAATGCTGGAATGAAGTTGTGCCTAAGGATCTCGCCTTCAATTTCGAAGGGTTGGCCATTCCATGAGTATCACAATAACACAGTTCTAATGTTTTATAGTCTCAATCAGATCTTGACTGGCATTATCGAAAATGTTAAAGGAAACCTGATCCGAGAACGTTAAAGAGAACCTGCTCAGGGTCATATGTAATTTCTTCCACTTCGTCTGCCTTTACATTTTCTATGAGTTGATTACATACCAAGTCTATGAATCTCAGTAGAACCAGAAGCACAATGATAAAATACAAATCAAGTGGTATTACATCCTTCAATCAAAAGAACAAACACTTAACAAACACAACATTTTCATCACAACTTTTTTCAATTTTCATACCCAGAGTCAACAAAAATAAAAGCTATGCCAAGGAGTAGTTTGATTAGAAAAGATAGAAGCATATCATTGTGATTTCAATAGCATGGAATATAACAGCTTACAGACATGCAAGTATCAAAGAGCAGTATGATTTAATTTGCAACAAAAGAAGGCATAGGGTTTTTTTGATAAAAACTCTAGTTTTATTGATAAAATAATAGGCATAGATTTGTAATAGAAAAATACTTGATATTCTGGATTTTGCACATTCATTTAAGTCTTCATTTGCTAACAACGAAGAGCAATAGCTCAATCGGCATGAGTGAGTGTTCATGGCCACGAGATTATGAGTTTCAATCCCCACTGGCCACTTCTAATTGCTGTTGAACTGAAAATAACATTTTTTTAGTCCTCATTTCTTGTTGCTGCCATCCAATTAATCCACCTCTAATTGTGTTATAATAAATATAATTGACTTTTCAATCTCAAAATATAAAGTATTCCCTAATATTACAAGCTATCGTGAAGCTGACCAATCTCAAGTAACCTAATGATATTGCAGCAACTTCAGCAGGGTTTTTGCAGTTCCATGAACGAGCCTTTGTTTTTCAACTATTTACAATGCAAAAATTTATTATAAGTTCATGTCTCAACAAAAAAAAAAAAAAAAATCTACGTCGTATTTTTTCATATCAAATGTGCATAAGCATCTCCTTGATCAACTCTTGAAACAAAATTCAAATCAGATTGCATGGTTGTCTCATAGTGTGTCATTGAAGAGTGTATATTTGCTTCTTTGCATGTTTATGCCAATTAAAAGGTAGAACTGTGAGCCATATGGAAAATTGGAGCTTGTTCTGAAGGAAATATGTCCCTAAAATGTTCCGTATATTCCTAGGCTTTAATACTAGATGTCAGCGTGATATACCAACTATTAGGCAGGCTCTTCCATCGAAGTTTCAATTTTGAACTTTCAAGTATCAGGTTCTTATTATGGAAACATCAGAGTACGTTTGAGGCATTGTTGAGTTATTATAATAGGAACAATTTTTTTTTGGAAACTGAGAAATCAAAACTTTGCTCACTATATCTAGGATAACTACATCCGTTCCTGAGCTAGGCACCAGGAGTCATTGAAGAAATGAAGACATGAGAGATGTCGATAGATTAATGTCACATGTGGGTCTTAAACGTGGGATCTTGAGGGAAGCATACTTTCAAAGTTCAAGTCTTTGACCACCGTGTCATCCCTTAGATATTTTAATAGGCACAGTTATAATAACCTGCATTTGAGGTGTAAGCCATTATTGCTATTATAAGAAGAGTTATGACAAAAATTAATTTAACAGATGAAGAAAACTACTATGAAGGCACTCATAGAGGAGATAGCAAAACATGCACAAACAATAATACAATATTGATGAAATACTACAAAGGATGTGTTAACTTCCCTTGATCAAGAAGCAGCTTCTAAGTTCTAATTGAGAAGCTTAAAGCATTTTACTGAGATCTCAAGTTTACAAATTAAAGAAAAATACATTTTTATCTGTGAGCAATAGATTTGTGTCTTTCATAGATAAGAAACGGCTTTGAATGTCCAATTGAGAACTCTTAAATACACACATATAAAAAAAAGAAGAGAACTTCCGAACATCTTACTGATATGTCTGGTTAGCTAAACATGATAAACTCTAGAGCATTTTCATTATTCTGGTTGTTTTGTACCATCTAGCTGCAAACACTTCGTGGAGGCACTTAAGCAAAGTAGGATCTTCAATGAAGCATGGAGTGAGGCAAAAGGATATTTTAAGTATTGTCATTTTATCCTAACTATAATGACACAAGTCTATTTTCTGAATTAATCACAAAACTAAAGAAATATCAAGAATGGTAAATAGTCAAGATGTCATACAAACACAATAGATACAACACACCAAACCAGCAGTCCTTTGGTTGTAGGATGCTCACATTTTGTGTAAGGAACTGCCCTTTTGTGCTTATCCAGCATATATAATATTGATCCTGTAACAGCTAGTGTCTTGTCTTAATTCTAGCAGTTGAATGTTTGGCTATTAGTATCTGTATTTTTTCTTTTCCTCACAATTGTTTCGAGACATTCTCTGATTTCATTGAATAAGAATGAGCGAAAATGTGATCAGTTGAAGATCATGAATAGTAATTCCATTGAGCACAGGTCACTGGTTAAGCAACCTTGGTTCTCAATACACTGAGTATGGGTATTGAATAATTAGATTGGATGATTATTTAACTTGGTTTGGAGGCCTTTTATGTGACTCAATGTCCATATGGCTTGGTTGTTAACATCTGTGTTTGTGTCCAGTATATAGCCTCTAATTGTATCAAACACCCTTCTTATTGGCTTAGATTGGAGGCCTTTTCAATCGATGGTGGCCACCTACCTAGGAATTAATTTTCTACGGGTTTTCTTGACATCCAAATGTTGTAGGGTCAAACGGTATGTCCTGTGACAATAGTCGAGGTGCGTGCAAGCTGGCTCGGAGAGTCACTGATGTATAAAAAAGAAAGAAAAATTGGAGGCCTTCCGTGTGACTCCCCCTTTGACATAGAGACTCTTATCATGGCCTTTAGGCTGTTAGGCGTCTTATAAAATAATAACAACAATAATAGTAGTAGTAGTAGTAGTAGTTATGAAACTAGAGATATATTAATAAAATATGGTGAATATGAGCTGAACAAGGTTGGTTTTGTGTGGTGATAGCTACGTTTTGGTAAATCTTGAACCTAGAATTGATTTACAATTATTGAGGGAAGTTTCTTTTCCCTAGTAGCTAGATGGTGTAACTATTCTTTTTTAGTATCTGCCAATTGGATTGTCATTTTGTAATCTCTGTTGGTTTGACTTGATTTAAGTTGGGACTTCTTGTTCTCACTCTTTTTCAATCTCTTTTCCTCATTGCAGATAAAGATCTGAAAAAGGTAGAAGAAATTTTCCATTTACTCGCATGATATAGAAACATACATAGGGCATACTGCGTGCATGCATTTCTATATATGTAAAGAGAGTATATCTTTTTTCCTTGTTATGTTTGCTCAGAGATTTCTTAAATTGGATCATCTCCACCATTCTTTGCCAGCTCTATAAATCTCACCAAATGATGGGAACTGAGAAACTCATAAAGTGCTCGAGTTATGGTGTGGTGGGAAGGGATGGAAGGGAAAGGAAGTAATCTCTTCCCACTGTTTGGCCCAACAACTTACATCCTATTAATCTCTAATTTATTCTTACTTTTCTTCTTTTATCCCTTCTATTCCTGCCGTATTCAAACATGCCCTTATTGTTTGTTTAGATCTCTTAGTCTTTACTATGGTTGACTAGAGTTCTACGTATACCTACAAGTGAACATTGACATGTTCCTGAAAGCCTAAAGTATTCATGTTCGATCCCTGTTTTACTTTAAATCTCTGCCATTCTTTGCCAGCTCTATAAATCTCACCAAATGGTGGGAACTAGACAACGCTTGTTCTGTTGGCATGTTTGATGTGGTGTGAAGAGATGGGAAGGGAAGAAAAAGGATTTCTTTCCACTGTTTGGCCACCAACTTACATCCCATTAATCTCTAATTTATTTTTACTTTCCTTCATTTCCCTACCCTTTCCTTCTCGCCGTAGTCTAACATGCCCTTATTGTTTGTTTAGATCTCTTAGTCTTTACAATGGTTGACTGGAGATCTATGTTTACCTACAATTGAACATTGACCTGTTCCTCAAAGCCTACTATAAAGTATTCATGTTTGAGCCCCTTCTTACTTTAAATTGAGATCAACCCATTACTTCAATTATTCAAGAAGTGAATGAAATCAGGGTTTTAGTGCATTGCTTGTATGTTATTGAATCTGAGGAGTTGTCTTAGAAAGAATTTAACAGTATGTGTCTGTCAAGTGTCTGAATGTATAAGGGCGAAAGGGTTTAGTATTCTTCTTTTTAGTATTATTTTAAAAAGAATTTGTACCCCTATCTTCATCATCCTTAGCTCTTTTCCTTTCTCTTACAAACTTTGAAAATTTAAAATTAACAGCATTTTATTCAGTCATAGGCCATCTTGCCTTTAATAAGAATTTTACTCTCAGGATAAGCCATCTGCATCATCACGGGATGAAGACTATTCTCAACATCGAGAGGAAAAATATTATGGAGAAAAGGGTTCGGGTTCCTTCTCACAGGGACGACATGCTAGCCCCGAAAGAATTCATTCCGAAAAGTCCAAAATGAACGATAAAAATGCAGAGCCTAGTGAAGTGTTATGGATAGGATTTCCAGCTTTCTTAAAAGTAGATGAAATGTTATTAAGGAAGGCCTTTTCACCATTTGGGGAAATTGATAAGATTACAACATTTCCAGGTAGGACATTTGCTTTTGTTCGTTTTCGAGGTTTGACATCAGCTTGTAGGGCTAAAGAAACTCTACAGGGGAAACTATTTGGAAACCCACGAGTACATATTTGTTTTGCAAAAACTGAATCTGGATCATCTAACAGCGGAAGAAACTCAATGAATGCACCTCTTTCTGTAAGATCTCCTCACCATTTCTCGAACTTTGATTCTGGAGAATTTGATTCCCGTGGTTATAACAGGAAAACTAATTCTTGGACAAGTGGGAACAATGCATTTGAAATGAAGAGGCCTGGGGAATTCTCATCAAAATTAGGTCCATCCCAAGATAAGTATGAACATCATGGTAGTCCAACAATTGAGAGAGGTCCTCATTTAAATAACTTTCATAAAAAATTTTCTCAACCTAGTTCATTTTATGAAGATCCATGGGACTTGCCAGAGGATACAAACTTACATTATGGGTCCAAGAAATTGAAAACTGGACCCTTTCCCCAGGATAAAGAGCTCCCTGAGTATCCTATATTTGATTTGGAACAAGATAAACGTAATATTCCGAAGTTATACCCTGATTTTCCCCAGACAGAGGCTTTTGATAATAATATGAAATCTGGGCCGCGTTTTGGGTACAAACAGAATTTTGATCAGCCTATGACAATGCCTGTCCCTTATGGAGAAAAGAGTGAACACTGGAGGGAACCTTATGATAATTTTCAGGGTCCTGATTCTCTACCATCAAATGCTATTGCAAGGAAAAGATTCTCTCCAGATCCAGAACAGTCGTCTATAAAAGAATGGAAATGGGAAGGAACTATTGCAAAGGGAGGAACACCTGTTTGTCGTGCCCGCTGCTTTCCTGTTGGAAAGTTTATGGATATGCTGTTGTAAGTATCTGATATTTCTTTTTCCCATTAAAATTGTTTTTAATCAAGTGCTGAAAAACTTATATAGTTATAATGATAATTTTATATGTTCTCAACTTCTCATTCAACCTCAAGGCTCCTGCTAAATGGTTAGATCCACTGCCCTTCCTTCTCCAGTAATTTGATGCTCCACTTTCCTTCAAGGTTTTAAAAAAGCATTATTTGAGTTATGAGATGAATCATTTAGGAAACTGTTAATTTTTGGCTCTGAAGGTCTGGGTTAAATGATCTTAACTTGAGATAATTTGTAGTTTCACGACAGCTGTTGTTTGGAAGATGAAATATATTTAAGCAATCCTCCGAGTTAAAAAAAAAAAGAAAGAAAATCTTATACTCAATTGGCATTCCAAAGAGGAAAAATATCAGATGACTATTTCCCAAATTTTCTTACATTTTTTTGCTGTCAGATGTGGTTCTGCTACAATTTGGTTCTTGTCCTCTCTTTCAGTTTCATGGAATTCAGGATTGTCCATAAATTGTGTGCAAAAGATTGAACTAAAAAACTCTCTTGCCTTCTTAAATGTTCTATTAAAGCCATATGGATCACTTCAGAAACTGAACGTGTATTTTGCAGGCCAGAGTTTATAGACTGCACTGCAAGAACTGGTCTAGACATACTTTCAAAGCATTACTATGAAGCAACTAGTGCTTGGGTTGTTTTCTTTGTACCTGAAAGTGATTCTGATATCATATTCTACAATGAATTCATGCACTATCTCGGTGAAAAGCAACGAGCAGCCGTTTCCAAGTTGGATGACAGAACCACCTTGTTTCTTGTACCTCCATCCGACTTCTCCGAAAAAGTTCTCAAAGTACCAGGTAAATTGAGCATTTCAGGGGTAGTTCTGAGGTTAGAGCGTCCTGTCACCAGTGCTGCAAGGCCTCCTCCTTATCAAAACGAAACAAAAGACCAGAATTCGTTACCTTTACATAGTGAAACATCATATACAAAGTTACCACCGCCACCAGCTGTTTTCGCCCCAGTACCATCTTTATCTGATCTCAGTAAATCAGGAATCAATAATACATCAATGCCTAGGAATGCTGCTACTTCAGCTTCACCTGTGTTATTTCACGGTTCGGCTCATTCGGTTGGAAGTTTGTCTGACTCATATATTGAGAGCAGGCCTGATTATCCAATTTCATCTTCTCACCATCTTCAGAATTCAATGGCTGATATTCGAAATTTTCAGTCACAAGCTTCCAATAATTCAATGGATCCTGTTATTCAGGAACGTCATTTTGTCATCCCAAGGGAAATGCAGCAAACAGGTTCTAGTAATTATACTGTTGGGATTCCTAGTGCTCCATCTGGAAATTCGCTATCAACTCAACAAGAAATAAAACCGACAGCGTCTATGGCAGCCACGCTTTCCTCCCTACCGCCAGACCAACTGGCGCAATTAGCATCATCTCTACTTGGGTATCAAAGGCAGTTAGAGAACACACCAAATGCAGCCATGCCTGAAGAATCAAGGCACCGAAACCTCGTCGACGAATCTGTTGGGGGGCCATTGGCAAGGTCCCAAAATGGTTCTTTCCAGACTAATCTAATGAACTCTGAACCTCAGACATCTCATGTTGTTCAAGAAGTTCTGCAGATGCAGCATCTACAACAGCATCAGATGTGGAACATGCCTGACGGGCAACATACGGCAAACCGAGAGCTTCAGACAGGGCCTTTAGGCCATAACCAACCGGTTCAAAATCCTGATGTGCAAGTAGAAGCAGAAGCCGATCCACAGAAACGCTTGCAAGCGACGCTTCAGCTAGCAGCTGCTCTTCTCCAGCAAATTCAACAAGGAAAAGGAAGTTGATCTGCCCTGTTTGATCATTAATGTGGAGTTCAACAACTATGGATTGTCATCCTACAGAGATGATGTGAAAGAAATAGCAAAAGGTTCTAAAAAGCTTCAATCAGCCACTTGCCAGCAGTAATCTGTAAACCTGTTTATAAGATGTTGATTAGCTAGTTAGTTGTAATGCTATTATTAGTTGTTTAATCTTTTAATATTTGAAATTTTGTTGGTCTTTATCTTCCTAAGAATTCCACTTTGTTGGACACTTGGTATCAAGACTCCTTTGCTGATCCCAATCATTAATTTTCTTCTACTGGCTCATTTTTCGATATTTTAACCACCAATTTTAAGAGTCAAGAATGTCTTTAAATTCAATTTATTGTAGAGTTAATATGTTTTTGTGAAAATAGTCGAAGGGCATAGAAGCTGGTGTGGACATGTTTTGTGGATGAGAAATGGCAACTCAGCCTCTTGAGTATGGATTTAGCTCCCGCAATCCTCTTATGCTTGAACCAAATCAGACAGTGGTTGAAACTGTGATGGGTTTGGCTAGATTTTTATGTATGTACAGGGATGAGAAATGGATGTTCAAGAGAGAATTGGAATGATTAATAATAGTTACGGTTAAGTTATAATAACATTAAAAATGAAATAAATCA
The DNA here is from genome assembly GCA_037832605.1 of Cyclanthera cordifolia. Taxonomy (NCBI): domain Eukaryota; kingdom Viridiplantae; phylum Streptophyta; class Magnoliopsida; order Cucurbitales; family Cucurbitaceae; genus Cyclanthera; species Cyclanthera cordifolia. Next base: position 4,404,423 of record JBBMEG010000004.1, read on the forward strand.
CATCAGAAATATTATGCTTACTTGGGTTGGGTATCTCATTAGTTGATCATTAAAATAAAGTAACTCCATGTATTTAATACAGTAATATGTAATAGGTAATATTTAATGATGTGAATAATTATTATTCAATACAATAGCAATATCAACTAACTAATGAAAACAAGAGCAAATACATATATTATTTTGATTTTGTATTTTGAAATTTGTCGTATTTTGAAAAATGCCAAAGCGAGCTTAGTGTAGCTTTCATGCTTGTCTAATGCATGTTGCACATGGCCGCATATCTATTCAGCTCCGTTTTATTATGCTTTCATGTTATTTTGTTATTGTTGCATGTTAGGATAGTTCGATTTATTTTATTATAGTTGACTCTTCACTATTTTCATTTGCAAGGGTGTCACATCAATTATCTGTCAAAATATATTATAGGGTATGACTTCTTGAAACTTCATTCCTACCAAGTTATATGGTGAATACAATATAGTTGAAATGGTTCTTATGGTGTTTTCATATTCTCCCTTTTTGATAACCTTTTCACGAGGCTTATGATAGAGGTTGCACCAGCTGGTCATCCGCTTTCCATTTTTGTTCGACTGACTTGTTCGTCGGGATAGAGCAAGTGCCGCACAATTGTCATTCTACTGCATTTGAAGTGCGACTGTGACTCATAACTCAGCTGACATCAGTGATGCACTAGCATTCACTCGATATATAGTTTGAGTCCCCGCCCCATTATTGTAATCTAAAAAAAAAAAACAAACAAACAGGAGCATTATATATATTATTTTGATCTTGTATTTTGAAATTTGTCATATTTTAATTTTTGTTTCTTTTATATGAAAATATTTTATTTCTTGTTTTTTTTAGTTGATCAACTTTCATATTTTAGACCATGTATTATAAAAAGAGGATTTTTTTGTTGCTTTTTTTTTATTTTAATATTTTGTATTAAAATTATTAAATATTATTGAATCAGTTAAAATAGTAATTACTTTAATTATATTGTAAGGACCAATTTTAAAATTTTTAATAAAAAATACATAGCTAGATTTGAGTAAAAAAAGATAAGAAATTAAAATGCAAAAGAGTTATAAAAATTTAGAGATCAAAATAATATTTAAAGTAGAAAAAATAAGATTCATTAGACTTTCTCTTATAACTATTTATTACTTAGCCAAATTAGAAAAAAAGAACATGTTACAAAGATTACAATTACTACTTTAACCCATAATTTTCATTACTTTAAAATATCTACATCTTACTTGTTTTGAAAGTTAAAACAAAAATAGTTTCTAAATACTTGTTTTGATTTATGAAATTTTAATACAAATACTCATTTAGTTAATGAAATTTGGTTAAAATACTTGTTTTGGTTTGCAAAATTTGATTAGGATTCTCGTACTTATTTAAAAACACACGTACAAAATTTGATTAAG
>JBBMEG010000004.1:4426375-4440004 GCA_037832605.1 Cyclanthera cordifolia
TCATTTCACTCTCCAACCAAATAACTGCTCCTAAAAGATTAGAAGAGATCTCTTCATGTACAAAATGTTAATATTTATGTAACAGAGAGATCATAGTCAAAATATACAATCTACTAATAATGTAACTTACATCATCAGCAATGAAGTCAACTTCAGTGAAAATCCAAGTTTCAACTTTCTTTTGTTTCTTTTCTTTGGCTTCTCTTTCCCAATTTACCTTGAAATAGATAATTAGCTGAGAATGGCCAAGCCAAGCCACATCCTAATAAACTTCAACCTATCTCCCAAAAACTTACCTCCTGGAAGAAGAAAGAGTGGAATGTCAAGAAACATCTACGAAAATGTACAAACAAGAGATCGCTCTCGATGCGGATTACGCTGTGTTTAATCTCCTCTGAACCATTTCCTGCATTAACCGTTTGGCGGTTTCAGCTGCTTGTCCTACGCCATCGACTTCTGCAGCGATTTTGTATGCTATTCTCTCTAGATCTGTAGAGCTCATCCTCTTTTCCTGAGGCGAATCTCTAAGCAAATCCAGAAGCCTGCGAGCTCTCTCTTGAGCTTCAGCTGAGCCCTCTACTGTGAGTCTTAAAAGGCCAGGGATTGCACCTTCTTTCAAAATGGGTTCGCGGTATGTCTCTCGGCAACTCTGGCACATGGAGAGCAAAACTCCCACTGCGTGCTCGGTGCTCACGAGAGATCCGTCTTCAACTGTTTGTACTAAAGTTAGTATTCCGCCATCTGAATTGGAGATTGCGGTTCGCCCTTCATCAGAGTTGGAAATGATCTGAAGCAGGGACGTCGTTTTTTCTGCAAACTTTGAATGTTTCCTACATTCTTTGAGGAGATCAATAAGAGGGACAACTGCTCTTGGATCAATCATCATAGAGCAATTCTCAATTTCGGTGCAGGCGGATAAGTAGTACAGAGCAGTCACTGCATCAACTTTAGCTTGGACACTTCCAGAAATGAGAATCTGAACCAGAAGAGATGTTGCACCAGCAGACAAGATAACTGGTTTATTCGATGCAGCAGCGGACAAGGTCAGGATTGCTGCAGTGGCTAATTCCCTCAAACTAAGATTTTGGAGTTTGAGCAGCTCCAAAAGAGGGGGAATAGCACCTGCTGCAACTATTTTTATCTTGTTCCTGATAATAAATTGGATCATATGAGATGATGGAACAACACAGTGTATTCAGATGTAACATATGTCATGAACCGAGACTAAGAAGAGAATCAGCTTATGAACCATAACTCGTAGAACTAAATATTCTATTAACATGTAAGGTAAGAGTTCTTGTGAGCAGTTTGTAGCCATGTCACCAAAATGGTTCTTTGTTTAAATAACACCAAGGGAGGAAAAAGAATAGAAGACTGAATGAAATGTGTGCACCCAAATTTAAATTGTAGCCATTAAAATCTAAGTAAACCAAAGTCTAACTGTTTTTTCTATAAGAAATAAAAAGCAATTTCATTGATAAAGATGAAAGTGTTAGAGAGGTAGTGGGTTAGGTTTTGAGCCTTTTCTTACCATGAGATAATATGATAAATACAAATTTGAAATTCTCAAAAAGTTGAATATCCAACTTTAGGTCCTAAATGGAAAGGGTTGGCTTATCCGAGTAATTATCTCGTGAATCAGCTAAGAGGAAGAACTCATAGGTCGAGAAATCTCGATTAGAACTAAGTGGTCAAATAAGAGAGAACTATCATGAGTTGGCCTAGTGGTCAAATAAAGATATTGGGAATCTTAAAATGTATAACTCAATGGATAACTATCATGGGCTGGCCTAGTGGTCAAATAAAGGCCTTGAGAATCTTAAACTGTATAACTCAATGTATAAATATCATGGGTTGGCTTAGTGGGGAAATAAAGACCTTGGAAATCATAAAGTTTCCGGAAGGAACGAGTTCAATCCATGGTGGACACCTATCTAAGAATTAATTTCCTACAAATTTTCTTAACAACCAAATGTAGTAGGAAAAATTGGTTGTCCTATCGAGGTGTGTGCATGCTGCTTCAGACACTCATGGATATAAAAAAATTACAACTAAATGGCTTTAGCTACAATATGCATTACTATCCCTAAGTTCAATAGTTTCATCTATGCCAATGGTTAAACTAAAAAAGGAAAACCTTCTTCCCAACAATAACCTCTCCTTCTCAGAACGACCAAAATGTGGACGGAAGTTTCCAAACATAATAGTCCCTGAAGTCATATTCCAACCTAATGATTCAAAAATAACCTTGCCTTAGATAATTAATTGTTTGGGAATTGGTGTTTAGTAGTGGTTGAGTGATATGTCAAATATGAAGTTTGACGAAGTAGTTTGATAGAAAGTTTGACGAGCGGTTAAGAGTGGTTGTTTATTACTAAATACAAAATAATAGTTTTTGAAGAGCAGCCATTTACTCAAAACAAACATAGCCTAAACAAAAAAACTGAGTTGTCAAGAATGGCATTCTAAAATCAAAACTAAGCTCTCTGAAACTGCATCTATATCAAGAAATTAGAGCGATAAACGAGATTTGTGCTGAGGGAACCTTGATTTTATTCTACTATATGGATTTCAGAAAAACATCAAAAATTGATAATCAAATAAAAGAACGGCTACAGATTATCAAAAGAAATAATAGTGCAGAGTGAAATTCCCAAAACCCCATTTGACAGTCCGAAACAATTATCCTAATCCTTCAGCAGACCAACATTGCAAATGGAATTGAAGAGAAGTAAATTAGATCTCAATGTAGCTACTACAGACAGCATCGATAGATTAGAGCAAGATGAGGAAATTACCGTTCGTTGCGGGAGGCGAGATTGAGGAGGGCAAGAAGAGAGGCTTCACGAGCATCGAGATTGGGAGAGAGAAGCATGCAAACAAGGGGCTGAATAAGAGTGGAAGTTCCGAGGTTGGAGCGAGACTTTGGGGAAGATTTGCGAGCGAGGTTTCTCAAATCTTTGGCAGCTTCGATTCGGGAATGAAGATCGCCATGGATGAGCTTCTGAGAAAGTTGGAAGATCAGAATTTGCTTTCGTTGATTGGAAGTTTCCGAGTGTTTTTCCAACTCCGACACAGTTGCTTCTTCTTCTCCTTCTTCTTCTTGCTTCATCCTCACTCTGAAACACTCTTCTTCTTCTTCTTCTGCCTGCTCCTCTCGCTTCTCTTCACTATTGTAATTTATAAAATTCTTTTCCTTTATTATATGATATTGCCAAATACCAAATTATTATATTATGTGCTTATTACAATCTCACCTTTATTATTATTATTTTTTTTTTTTTTGACTTTAATACTTTAATTCTCGAGCTTTTATTATATTTTCTTACTCAATAGCTCAATTATTAATGTTTCTCCATTAACATATAAGAGAGTAGGTAAGCATTTGTTTAAAGAAAAAAAAAATTGGTTCAATATATATATATATATATATATATATATATTTTTTTTTTTTTTTTTTTGTGGAATAAAAGTAGTTAACCTGCTCCTAAAAAATCATCGCTTGTATTTGATATAAAATTATTATTCTTGACCATTCATCAAATCCTCTATCAAAATACTCAATCAAATTTTCACATCTAGCATATTAGTCAACTACTACTGACATTAATCTCAAACAAGTAATTAATTATTTAAACATTACTAACATCAATCCTCAAACAAGTATTAAACTACTATTAACCCCTTCACTACGTTCCACTTCTCTCAACTCCACTCGTTTCTACTATAAATACACCTTAATCTCTTTTTTTTAGTATCTAAGAGGCTTTGGGATTGGAACCACATGTCTATTAATTGTTTGAAATATGTTTGTTTAGTTATACTCATTTTAGCTGGTCTCTAAATTTCTGTGTTTTCAAGATTATATATCTATCTCTTTGACATTTCAATAAAATAACAAAAATAGAAATAACTTAGACTAATTTTAAATTTTAATAAATTAATAATATTATCTTGATATTGGCATGTAAGATCTTAAACGAAAGAAAAGTTAAAATCAAATGTTTGACCAAGTTCAAGCGATGTGGTTTTGAGTATGAACAAGACATGTTATTGGACGTGCGACTCGTGGTCGATGACTCATGCTTAAGCGTTACCTATTTACCTACTTACTCAGCTTGGAGGTAAGTAGGTAAGTAGCTACGTTTCTATCCATTGTATATTCTTATTTTTGTACGTATGTTTAGGAAATTAGTGTGAGTTTTTAGTTGTGTTTCACTCTTAGAGAGTGATGAGTGTGTTGTTAGTAGTGCTTTGTCGTTCTTAGAGTAACTTATGAGTTGTTGGCGATGTTTCCTTCTTTTATGAGTATAATGTGTGTTGTTGGTGATATTTCACTTATTTAAGAGTGTATGGTGAGTTTTTGGTTATGTTGCACTTTGTTGATGCTTCAGAGGATCCTCTTACTTAGTTTCGACATAAGCAAAACCATATAATTTTTTTTTAAAAAAAAGCGCCTTGACCGAGCATTCAACAATTTGTCTTGTTGGGATCTGTTCTCCTGCTTCTCGATTACTCATCTTGATTTTGGAGGTCAGATCAGAGACCCGGCCCGTTGAGGTAAATATTTCTATTGATAGTAGTATTATGAATGTCATAAGAACAAGGAATATTTTTAGGTTTGAGGAAGTTTTATCTCGAGGACTGCAACCCAATACTAAAAATGGGTGCAGGAACTTAACTAAGTTGAAATCTTTAAATCTCGAGGCTAACTTGTTAGCAAAACTAAATTATTGTCAAATCTACTTATCTAAGTGGGTGATCATATTAAAGGGGAATATGATGCTAAAATAATAAAGCACTTTTAGATCTCCAACACTATTTATCATACTTTTGATGCCCAAAATGGCAAGAATATCTTAGAAAAATTGATGAATGAAAAGGAAGTGTATTGGCGACAACGTTCAAGAGTTAGTGGTTAAAGTGAGGAGATAGAAATTAAAAGTGGTTTCATGATAGAAATTCAAAGTGGTTTCATGCTTACGCATCCCAATGACGTCCAACAAATTCACTAGCTAAACTTCACCGTAAAGATGAGAGTTGGGCATATAGTCCGGATGAGATTGAAGTGGAGTTTGTTCTTACTTCATAGATTTGTTTACTTCTAAAGATACAACTTCATACCCCCTGGACTTATGATTTTTTTGATAAGGTGTATCGTTCTTTTTTCATGGAAGAGAAATGTCTTATGAGTGATCCTTTCACCAAGTCTGATACCTTGGAGGCTCTTAAACATATGGGCTTGTCAAATGCTCCAAGTATTGATGGTTATAGTGCTAAAAAAATTTGACTAAGGGCCGACTTGACAGTTTTGCCTTGGTATTCTAAATAATGAATTATCATTATTTGAGATAAATAAGACTATTATTACTCTAATTCCTAAATCCCCCAAGAGCATGTTCAATGAAAAAGTTTAAGCTCATTAATTTGTGTAATGTGGTTTATAAGTTGATAACCAAGAAAATTTTTAATAGGTTTAGAGTCATACTGAAGAATATTATTTCTATAATGCTTTACTGTATTTTGAATGAGATTAAAGGGAGGGAAAAAGGCAATAACTTTTTTTTGCAGATGATTGTCTATTATTTTTAAAAGCTAATTAGAGAGAGTTAGATCACATTATTGAGCTTTGCAATTATATTCTTTCTTATCTAGTGGGGAGATTAATTATGAACACTCGGCTATTAGCTTCGACCTCAACACGTCTAAGTCTACTATTCATTTGGTGCTAAATAAGCTCCATGAAACCATATGGATAATCATTTGAAATATTTGGACATTCTGGTTTCCCTGTCCGCGTCGAAAAAAATTTCTTTTAAATTTATTAAGGATAAATCGTGGAAAATGCTTTTTTAAGTGGAAACATAAGAATTTCCTAGCAAGAGGGCGGTTCTTTAGGCTATACCGACGTATTTGATGAGTTACTTCAAACTTCCAAAGTCTCTTATTAATGAATGTCATCGTATTATGCCAACTTTCTAATGGAGTGACTATGAAACGAAATATTGTATGCAGTTGGTGAATTGGAATAGGACTTGTATCCCAAAAGTAGTGAAGGTCATAGCTTTCGTAATCTTGAGTTATTTAACCTAGCTTTGTTGGCAAAGCAAGGATGAAATTTGCTTACGGAGTTGGATTCTTTATTGTCAACTGTTCTAAGAGCTAAATACTTTCATTCCACTAGTTTCCTTGATGTAAAGTTGAAGTCAAATGGGTCTTATACTTGGAAAGGTATTGTGTAAGGGAAGAAACTCTTTGCAAAAGGGGTTTGTTGGTGTATTGATAATAGACAAGAGGTAAATGTTACATCTAATTAGTTGCTTTGTACTCTGTCTTAATGTCCCACTACAAGGTGGAGTATTGATTCCAAAATGCTTTTTAGTAATCTACTTTTGTCGAATGGTAATCGGCACGAGTCTTTGACTACTTTTGGTATTGAAAATATGGAGGAAATTTTAGTATGAAGTCTGCATATAGGTTGGCCTTGGAGATGCGTGGTGTCACGTTCTTGCTTGTCCAGTGCGTGTTGCACATGGATGCATGAATCTCTAAATCCCTTTTTATCGTGCTTTTCTAGTATAAGATTTACTTTTCATGTTATTGTAATTTCCTTTATGTTTATGAGCCGTATGACTCCTCGCCATTTTGACGTTCAAGTCTGCCACATCAAAAATGTGTCAGAATGTACTATAGGAGGTATGACTCTTGAAGCTTCCTTCCTACGAAGCTATTGCATGATGAATGCAAGTTAGTTGTTGTGTCCCTTATTGCATATTGTCATATAACTTTCAAAGACAATACGTTCAAAACTTTATTTCTCTCTTTCGAAAACCTTTTCACGAGGCCCGTGATAAAGGTTGCACTCGTTGAGTCATCCGCTCTGCGATTTTCGATTGGCTGACATGCTCGCCGGGTTAGAGCATGTGTCTTACGATCGCTTTGCAACGACAACGAAGTTGTATCGTGACACGTGACACTTCATCTAGTTCAGTGGATAGTTCACACAGAGGGTGGTGGAAGACACTGGAATTCTAATTTACCCAGTAAAGTACACTTCCTAATATGGCGACTTTTTCATAATTTCATTCCTACTAAATTTCAATCTTAGAGAAGGAAATACCAAAATGATACTACTCTTCATGGAATTGTAAAATGGTTAAATATTTGAGTAAAAATATTACTGAGGCTCCTAATTTTTTATTATGGCATTTTGAGAAGTTTGTTGGTGAGTGTGAACTCAACAAAATGGAGTTTTGACTTAGGCTAGAGACGAGTATCCAACAATTACTTGAAACCAGGCTCATGATTGAGAATACTGTAATAAGTATTTACAAGACTACAAATCCCCGAGAAGAGTTTTGTTATGAGAGACTTATACTACACATCAAGGAAGACAAAATCATGTGGTGTGGAAAGCTCCAAGTTCAAATTTTAAGATTAATACGGATGCGACAATCAATATACATGAAGGGAGGAGTGGAGTCCGAGGATTAGTGAGAACTCACTTAAGGAAGCAATGTTTTCCTTTTGCACGCAATCTATGGAGTGCTCGATGCTGAACTGACAGAAGCCGTGACTATTCAGGAGAAACTTGAGTCGACGAGAACAGATCCTGTTTTACTAATAGATTGAAGGTGGGAATGATTGTCAAAGATTCCTTACTCTTTGCTGATAAGATGGAATTCATGTCCTCTTCCTGCCATAGACATGCTAACAAAGAGAAATCACCAATCTGTAATAATAACTATGTTCCAAAATTTAAAAAGGTTCTTTTTTTATAAATGAAAATTCATACATAGAACTATTGTTGGTAAACTAAAAAGGTAAAATATTGACCTTGGTGGAAGCATTTTAATCAAATGAACATATCAACACAACAGCACTTCACAAATCATTTGAGAGTCAGTTTTTCCTCAGCCTACTATATGTGAGATACAAAACTTCTTCCTGTACCTGATACCCTTTTCTTTTCCACCACTACAACTAAGCTTCCTTTTTATGGTTCGTAATTAGAACAAAGATTATTTTGGTTCTGATGCAGCTGAGTCGGAGTCGAGTGGAGCCTGAACAGGAGTTGTAATCGGCAATGGTCGTAGGACGAGATACAAGGCAGGACCCAAGAATGGCACCAATGAAAGCGGAACGAACCAAGAACCTCGATCATACCTGGAATGAGTTCATTGCAATTTTATCCAACATTAATGTTCAAAAGACTAGATCGAATTAATGGGAAAATTATAAACTTGATTCCCATCGAAGAAAGTTAAGTTTAGTCTCTATGGTTTCAAAAAGTAAAATTTAGTTCGTGTTTGAAAAAAGTTATAATTTAGTCCATATAGTTTTAAAAACTATAATTTAATCCCCACGGTTTGATAAAATCTGCAAACTAGTCATCATCGTTCGCAATTGCTGAGAAATATATACGTGAAAATTAGTTAATCATGCGTAAATGATGTGATTGTTTTGTTCAATCAGTCACTCAACTCACGCCGTCATCATTGACATGTGAATAACAAACGTCTACATACTAAATTCACGAATGATTATAAACGATATGGACTATTTTTTAGACTTTATCAAACCATAGGAACTAAATTCTAATATTTAAAACTCTAGGAACTAAATTCTAATTTTCTTCAAACCATAGAGTTTAAATTCTAGTTTTGAAACCATGAGGGTTAAACTCTAACTTCCTTCAAACCGGACAAAACTTATAATTTACCCTAGAATTAAATAAGGAAGAAGGATTGATCCGAACCATTTTCGAGCAGTCATGTCATTGTAAACCCAAAATGGAGCAAATGAAGATAGCAGCATGAAATCGATGCTCATGGCATGGATCTACATCGAAAGCATTTCGAGACCAAGGTAAGGCTATATGATATCTCAATGATAGAAACTTGATACAAACATCCTAACAAAACTACTGATCATCAGTCAGGTTCCAGGAATAGAAGCAATAAAATGTTCTTCAATGTAGTCTACAAATCAAGGATTTTAGCAACAATGTTCAATAAGTTGAAGACTTACAAATCTGCTTCCATTGAAGTATTGGTAAAATTCATTCCACGCACTCTCACCGGCTAATCCAGCATAAAATATTATACCTAGTCCTGCAGCAAATGTTATCTGATTCCAACATTGTCAGCATCATTGTGAGTCAAATACTTTTATTTTGAGGAATGGGGAAGATTTCAGAAAGATAGTGGCTGTGCTAGTTCACAATTCAATCCAAGTCAGAAAATTTGTGTTTTATGCTATAAAGAACATTCGAGTTTCATCTTGTTATGCAAGAATCATAAGACGACAATCAAGACTAAAAAACGCAAAGAAACAAACAGGTGTCCTTGATTCACTAGTGTTGAGTTAGCTACATCCACACAGGCAAATGAGAGAAATCGTTTAATTTAGGAGATCATGAATAATACAAAATGTTAGTGATAGAACCCGAATCTATTATTAAGAAATCATAACGAACATACAAGATAATTTGAGGTTCTTGGACTCTTCCTAATTCTTGAGATCTCTCAAGCCTAATTCCCTTACAATTCCAAGATGTCCCTTCACTACTCATAGTAGTCATATTTATAACCATAATCCTCTAACTAACTCTCAAACCAATTGCCTATATCCCTTCTATTATTCGTTAATACCCTAAGGTTCCAAACCTATCTGTTTACCAGTTAGGTAAACAGGATAAGGATTTTAAGAGAGTTTAGATAGTGCATCTCTCATAAAACCCTCATTTATCATTTTGCCCAAATACATAAAAGTTCAATATGTCAATATAAAACATAATTAATATCTTTTCTAGGCATTTCAAGACCTCGAAAGAAAACGCAGTTTCTACGCTCGTATGAGGTGCTTTTGAGCCATCATACGAACTTCAAAACTAGTTTCATTATGAGATGGTCATAAAAGTATTCGATTTAGAAGCTAATCGCAAAAGATAGAGCAAACACCAACACAATCTTTAGCCTGATCTTGCTGCAAAAAAAGTCCACTTTTAAACCAAGAAATTTGTAAGTTTTTGTTCTACCATCCATATGAATAACAGGACAATGTTTAACCATGTCATATGTTATGCGGTTCCATTATCTGTAACTGATGCATTTACTAGAGTATACAGAAAACATGTGCTCAAGAGAGTTCGCCGCACCAGCTTTTCTTTCCCCACCCTTTGACCCGTGAATCTACCCCTTCTAATCTTACCACTTAACTGACCTTCCGCGCTCTTCGAAACCTTTTTCGATTCGACGGAATGGTAAGCGTTTCGTTCCTATGGTTTAAAAATCTACACTTTAGTTCCTACGACTTGGAGAAATCTAAAATTTAGTCCTATGGTTTAAAAAATTAGAATTTAATTTCTAAAATTTGATCAAATCTAAAAAATAGTTTGTCATTCGTAATTGTTGGTGAATAAAATAGGTAGAAGTTAGGTATTTATGAGGTTAATGATGAGAGTGTGAGATAAGTAATTGATTGGCCAAAAAAATGCATCATTCGTACATTAGAAGTTACATCTATGCACTTAATTCACCTAAGATTTATGAAAAACATGTGAACTATTTTTTATGTTTTGTCAAACCATAGATACCGAACTCTATTTTTTCAAATAAAAGGGATTAAATTCTATATTTCTACAAACTATAGAGATTAAATTCTATATTTCTCCAAATCATAGAGATTAACGTCTAGATTGTTTAACTATAGGAACGAAACTCTAACTATCTTGAAACTATACCGACCAAATTTTTAGTTTACCCTAAAGTCTCAGGCCAAGAAAATTCTCACTTTATGTTGTACCATAATACATAGGATCTAAAGGACAATGTTTAATGTTATGTGGTTCCATTATATATAACTGATACACTTACTAGAGTATCTAGATTCTAGAACATCAAGAGGTTGAAGAATTTTTCCATACCCCAGCAGCAAACTTCGACTCGAGGAAATTCAAAGGCCATCTCTTGAGCTCATCTTCTTCGACGGGAGGTGGCGGTGGCTTCCAAAGTACAAAATATGGAAGAAGACCATAAGCACCCAAAAAGAAAGACAGTACAAGGAAAGGCCAGAGAGGAACATTGCTATTGGAACTGCAGATACAACAATTATGTCACTATGCAATTTGAAATGAACTGAACAAGCAGGAAGTCATTCTATTTCTATCTAGTTGCTTGTATTAACAAATGAAACCCAACCACACACAACATAGATGCCAATGACATTTAAGTAACAGATCAGATGTGCAAATCAAGACGTTAATAGACTAAAAACCTTGAATCGCTTGATAGGCAGGCTTTTATACTCCAATCTATGATGCTTATTATCAACTCCAAAAGCTGGATATGATTTTTTTTTTTGGAAACCAAAAAATCGAAGTTTTGTTCCACTATATTCGGGGTAACCACGCCCGTCCCTAGGCCAGGCATCGGGAGACATCGAAGGAAGGGAGACATAGGAGGTGTCTAGAAATTAATGTCACATGTGCGTCTAAAACTTAGGATCTTTAAGGGAAGCACACTTTCAAAGTTCAAGCCTTCGACCATTGCGCCACCCTTTGAGAACAAAAGTTGGACATGATATTAAAAGGCTCGTGCATTCAACCAACTGATTAACTCAAATTCTCTCGATTCTCGGAGGCTAGGTCGCTAGGATATTCATCACATGAGTTGTTGATTTTTTTTTCCCTTTTATAATCAAGAATAAGAGTTTCGCGACCCTACATACTTAAAGACACCCAAGCCTACCAAATCCCAAGAAACAACAAGTGATTTTACAATTAAGCTCACTCATGTATATCGAACCTGAAATTAGCAAAGAAGTATACCTAGAAGACTCCAAGCTTATACCAATCTCTTGACCCTTAGGATCACAATCTTCAAGTTTTCAAACTAGTGTACATGAAGATATGACAAAATCTTAGTGCAAAGAAACTTACAAGTTATACCATTGGGAAAAAGAACTGAAAATTCCAACAGTTCAGCTGGATAGATGAAGACAATCCTACAATATTCTATTAGAATCATAGATTACTTCTTAAGTTAGGATCACGATTAGCTTAATCATAGAAGAAAATCATACAGCATTCTATTAAACTCAAGTACCTCCTGCCAGAAGGAAGCAACAGCATGCCATAAACAAGGGGCCACAAGCCCATAATATACCAAAGAGATACAATCACTTCATTCATTCTAAAACCATCGTCACTTTTCAAGTTCAGAAGCTTCTTCAAGAAATACAAATCCGTCGACTGCAAATTTTTCATAGAATCATCACATTAGAATGCATTAAAAAAAAAGAGAGAAGAAGAACACAATCATGTAGCATACCGGAGTTTGATTTGGAGCAAGATTGAAAACATAAAACATAAGACCAGCCCACAAAGCAAACAATAAAATCGAAGTCGTCCAGTTTCTTCCTTCCCCGTCATTTCCACCGCCGCCGCCGCCGCCGCTTGTCGGGCTCGCCTTTTCCTCAACTGGGTCTCCCGCAGTTTGACTTCCCGATGCAGTCCGCCATTTTTGGAGCAAACCCATTTTACTGCAGCTTGAATCTCGTCGATGAATGTTGAAATTGGAGCAGATTGAAATCGAATGCTTGAAGGGGATGATCTGGGGGCGTAGATTTTGGGGGTTTAGAGTAGGGTTTTTGTGGGGAATTTTAAGTTTGGAGATTCTTGAAGGAAGAGATGGTGAGAAGAAATTGCAGGAGATAAGATTGGCATTGTTAATCATGTTGAAATTTGGAATTTTATTATGAATGTCGATAAGTTCTTAGGAAAACAGAGGTTTTTCCGTCACCGATTCATGGCCGAATTGTTGAACCACACCGATTCAAATATCACCTTTTTTTTTTTCTTTTTTTTTTTTTGTCTTATGTGCAAAAGAATTCATTTATGATATGTGTACCTGCCCGATGAAGGATGAAGAAAAGGGAAAGATAGGAAAGGATAAGAAAGACAAATTACAATAAATTAGTGATCGATGGTACTAAAAGTCGACAACTTTGTGTCAAAACGAGCATAGTTTACGGTAGTTCTCTTCGACTCGTGCGGCTTCATGATCTCACGCTCGTAATGGTCAGTCTTAGAAGAGAACTTAAGCCCAAAATAAGCATAGCACGTCGGGACGTAGGCCTCGACTATCCTTCTTCGAACACGCAGCGGAATTATCTTGGTTAGCATGCACACGTAACCGTTCGGCCCAAGGGAATCCAACATAAGAGAGTGGGTCGCGCACTTCGGTATATGTACCAACCTCTATCCCAAAGGCAAGGGTGCAATGTCAGCACACCCGTGCCGTCCGACAATGTCCTCGAATTTCCATTACCGAAGGAAGCTGCCCAAGACACTCGTCTTGCAAATGCTTGCCCACACCACAACACATGCCATGAGGTAGCTCACTTTGGCCACAAGGTCCGAGAGTGGTGGAGAGCTGACATCATGCTTCTTCTCACCATTTATAGGAAGCCTCAATTTTGAAGCACGAAACATTTAGACCGCTTCTTCAAAGATCGTCTCCTCCATGGACGTTGTCGTCCCGAAGCACCTTCTATCTTTATATCTTCCATGGACGTTGGCGAAAGAAGCTTCAAGTTTGCTTTGTTTCCTATTCGAGCAATATCACG
>JBBMEG010000004.1:4440104-4469684 GCA_037832605.1 Cyclanthera cordifolia
TCTATCTTTATATCTTCCATGGACGTTGGCGAAAGAAGCTTCAAGTTTGCTTTGTTTCCTATTCGAGCAATATCACGAAAATTTGTGACATGGCAAAATCCTCATTGTTAGCGTCGAGAATAAAGCAAGTGCCATTGAATATGTCTCATCTTCTCTCTGCAATGCCGGTAAATTATGGTTGAAATATTTCGAAAAGCAACAAAATTAGAAGCCATCAATTGTATTTAAAAAGAAACTCTAAGTTGAAGATGAATATATTTACAAAAATGTCATTATGTTATGTATTATTTTAAAATTATATAAGTACTGTAGTATATGTGTTTATTTTGTAATACGCAAACTAACAAGAATTTCACTTCTACCTCATTATACAATGTCAAGTATGAGTTGTATTAACATGGTTCTATAATACTATATTGGTATTTTTATTATATAATTTATTTACATCATATTTTTTTATAATACAGTATCATAAAAAAATATTTATATACAATTGGTATTATCCAATTTTTATCCTAATATATGATATCAAAGAACTATGAAAAATATAATTAACCTGATATCTTTAAGTTTGGTATTATCACCGTATTATAATGTATTGAGAAAAATATAAATTTGTATGAATATTATATTTATGGATTCATATATGGGTATGTAGTATTTTTCATTCACTATTAATTTTGTTATAATATCAATATTTTATGTCACAATGTACTAATTGAGTATTTTTCATAAACATATTTTGCATCATGTATAATACAATATCACAATAAAATAATTCTACATATTTAGGTAGTATTGTATTATTATACATTATATTATATATATTGGGTATTTGGAGAACGCAATACAATATTTTATATATTGTATTATATAATAAAATATAATACTGTATTATTAATTTAGAAGTATTAAGTTCTCTAATTACATATGATATCTATATTAAGGTTTATTGTTTACAGTAGCGTCGTCGTCAACTACTTGAGCAAAAATCATGGAGAAAATATGAGAGAAGATAGTGGGATGCCATTTTCAACTTCGTGCGTCGTTGATTGCTGGATTCGGCGATCTTCTCCGGTCAGCATCATCGATCAACGTTCTCACATGACGCTAGCGACTTCGATGGAGGAAAACGATTTCGAATCCAACTCGAGCAATTAGTTGTTGGTTAAGGCTAGGTTTCTTTTTGGTGAAAAAAAATTAGTTTAACCATTACTTCTTAAAAATTATTTATTTGTATTTGATAGTAAACAATCACTTTAAACCACTTATCAAATATTTTATCAAATTATTTCATCTAACTTTATATCAAATATATCGTTCAACTTCTACTAACATCAATCATCAAACAAGTATTCAAGTATCATTAATCTCTCGGTTCCACTTTTTTCTACCGAACACAAACACGTCCTTAAAATTATTTATTATCTTTCGAAAACTTATTGTTTATGCTTGTTTTTGGTAGAGAAAGAGTGTAACTCATTACTCATCAAAGACTACTCGTTTATATTTAGTTGTAAACAATCATTCTTAATCAGTCATCAAACTTTCTATCAAATCACTTCATCAAAATTCACATCAAATATATCGATCATATCACTATTAACACAAATTTCAAATCAATGATCAAATAAGTGCTTTAAAGATTATGAATTTAATCTATGATGTCGCCTACCAACGAATGTATTTACCAAATAATTCTTCCCTGAAAAGAGTCAACAAACATGCCCAAACATTCATAGATATCAAAGGAAAAAAAACCTTATACCTATATTGAATCCTTTACATCGTAATTTAATAATAGCTTCTTCGTCACTAGGGATGTTTGGACCACCAATAACAAAATGGGAGGATGGAAAGGGGGATGGTTTTCAGTGTTTGAGTCATCTAAAATCATTCTTCTCATAATCACGTTTTCTCAGAATCACATTTTTATTCTCCTTCTAACTACTTTCTATTAACAACTTTTTATTCTCTTCATAACTATTTTTCACTCACATCACACACATTATTATATTTTTCACTTAATCATTCTCTTCACCGAAACACAATTAATCATTATTCTCATAATCGTTCTCTTAACCACAAACACAATTAATTATTCTCCTCATAATTATTCTCTTTCTCATTCTTCTCCTAATTCGCATTCTTCCGACAATCATTATCATTATCTTTGCCTCAAACACAACCGAAATCACTTATCCATTAGATCTATGAAATCTCTCTTCATGTTCATCACATTACAACTCTTGTCTATAGACCAAGATAATATTTAAAATCCTTCAATTCCACACTAGTTTAATGAAAATTTTTAAATGGCCGCAGTAACAACGTTTAAAAATAGACCACACCCGTTGACACTCTAGGAAAGCTTCATTAATATCCGGGGATTTCGATTCGATTTTTGTGCTAAGTCGATAAAATTTGTTAAGATATCTTTTGAGGTTTGATCTACTATATATATTTTGTGGAAAGTGAATGAAAGTTTAGCCTTTCTCAAAATTTAACATGGTAGCATCAAATTTATCAATTTTCAATAATTGGGTCTAAATAGATGTTAAATGAATGTCAAAATTGTTAGAGTTTTTATTTGATTCAGTCCGGTTTTGGTTCGATTTTTTGTTTTGATTTCAATAAGAAAAAAAAAATCTCTTTTTCAATTTGGTTTTTTATTCTATTCTAACCATTTTTATTTTACTTAAAAAAAAAAAAAAACAGAAATATCACAATATTACAATACTTCACGTTTCACCTTTAATTTGTTCTACCATCAAATCTAATTATTATCTTTTTCAAGTTTTTTTTTAATTTATTCCATTAAAAATCGAAACTTCATCCAATACATTTTGGCTTTCTAAAATATCTAACTGAATGATACAATATTTTTCTAAAAAATCAAACCGATTCGATCCAATTTTCGATTTTACTTATTCACAATCCTTCCTCGATTGTGGTTAAATTCCAAAAAAAAAAAAAAACTTGAAAATGACTCATTATTTCTTTTACTTCAACACTTGTACAAATTTTCGCATTAAAAAAGCTTGCGAAATTCTATCAACATAAAAAAAAAAAAAAAGAAAAAAAAAGCCACGTATCACAAATTAATTGGCAATAAAAGTAAATAAAATAAAAAATAAGCGATCCATTGAAAAATGCCCATTGGTTTTTGAGGATTGCGGTGACCCACCGAAACACTAGCCATCTTTTTTCTTTTTCTTTTTCTTTTTTTTTTTTTTTGTCTACCAATTTCGATACCTAAACAATTGTGGTAAAATAGTTTTTTTTAATAATTATTATATATAATTTTATTTTACTTTTACGATTATAATTGAAGAATCATTTTTGCCATACAAATTAAGAAAAGTTTTTTCCTTGGATGAAAAATTGTCTCCCTAACCTATTTTCTCCAACAATAACAAAAAACTCTATATTCTAGCGAAAGAGTTGGTGACTAGTGATTTCGTAATTTGATTTTAATATAGTTTAACACTAGCATCACAAAAATCGGTATTTGATTTTCAGTTCATTTGAGAACAATAGTACTCTCTATTTGTGATCCCCCTCCTCCTAATTTGTACTAAAAACACTCTATATTCCCCGAGTTTTTTTTAGCAAATTATATATATATATAACATGAATATTTTTATTTTTTTTTAATTTAAGTATATATCTGAAAAATGTGAGCGAATTAGAATGTGGTTCTAGTTCCAGCTCTGAGCGAAGATGGGACGATCCCGAGTAGAGTTAAATGTTATACCCCATGAGTTATAAATAAATAAAAAGTAAAAGGAAAATACCTTTTTAGTCCATAAGTTAGAGACCTAGTTTCACTTTGGTCCATATATTTCAAAATTAAACATTTTTGCCTTTGACATTTCAATAATTGTCACTTTTAGTATTGTCTATTTATAGTTTACTTCAATATCTATTTTCTTTTAAAATTAAATTCACGTTAAAATTAAATTAATATTTTTCATGATTATTTTGGATTTTAAAATTAATCTAGTTCTCATTTTAGTCAATGTTGATGCCAAAAAATAGTCAATTGGGATCAACGGTAGAGATTTATTTATCGATGACGAATTTGCCTCAAAACAACGAAAATTAGGCACACCGGTGTGGTGTGAGCCATAGAGCCTCCGATGCCTAAGTCAGTAATGTATTTTAGGAGAGTTTAGAGAGAGCTTGAGAACTTAGGATTAGCTTACAAGGATTTTGAGTGTATTTCAACTTAACCCAGGTTCGCTTCAAATGGAGGATAACTTAACATTTTATAGCAGTAGGACTCGTAACCGTTGCAGCTCACTTAATGGTGGCTTAATGGTCAGCCGTTTGTAATGTCAGCCATTAAACCGGGAATGAATACCAGCGTAATCCCTAACTGTTACACTTGAGAGGTGTAACGGTCTTATCTGGGAGGTTACTTGGACTCAGCCAACCTTTGCAGGTCCTCACCTCCACGGCCGACCCCTTAAGGGTGTGGGCCTTCTCGGTGTAACTCCAGGACGTTACCCCTTAATGGTGCAACAACCTAGGATGTTACTTGGACTCGGTCGACTCTTAGAGAATCCCTGACCTACACGGCTTTCCCCCTTAGGGATCTGCTTTGGACTCTGTTAATCTTGACCTTCATGGTGCCCCCTTCGGGGGGTGTTCAACATCGGTGTAACTCCTCGCCATTATCAGCAGATCTAGTTGTCACTTGGACTCGGTCGGCTCTTAGGAGAGCCCTGACCTCCACGACTTTCTCCCATTGGGAGGTGTTCACCTTCGGCCGTCCCCTCAGGATCAATTTTAGACTCGGTCACTAATGACCTCCACGGCTTGCCCCCTTAAGGGGGGGTGTTCACCTTCGGCATAACTGCTGGTCGGTATCAGCGGATCCAGTCGTCACTTGGACTTGGTCGACTGCTAGGGGAGTCCTAAACCTTCACAGATTTTCCCCTTGGGGGTGTTCGCCTTATTTGGCCGACCCTGAGAAGGTCAAGGCTGCAAGGGCCGACCCCTAAGGGGTCGAGGCCTTCCTTGTCCGACCCCTAGAGGGGTCGAACATACTTGGCCGACCCCTAGGGGGTCCTAGCCGACTTTAGTCGACCCCCTGGGGCTTCCAACATCCTTTGGCTGACTCCGAGTTCTTTCGGCACCCTTTGGCCGACCCCTGGGGACTCTCGACATTTTTTGGCCGACTCTTGAGATCTTCTGGCACCCTTTGGCCGACCCTCGGCTGGTCGGGATGAACTTGGGTGACCCTCTAGGGGTTGTGGCTTCTCTTGGCCAACCCTCAGGGGGTTGGAATGGACTTGGCTGATCCCGAGGGTTAGAATGAACTTGGCCGACCTCCTGGTGGTCGGCATGGGCTTGGCCAACCTCTTAGGGGTTGTGGCCTCCATTGGCCGACCCACGGGGTCTTCTGGCACCATTTGGCCGACCCCTAGGGACTCCTGACATCCTTTGGCCGACCTCCAAGGTCTTCCGTCACCCTTTGGCCGATCCCCGAGGACTCTCGCATACTTTGGGCGACCCTCAGGTGGTCCTGACTTTGCTCGAATATTTCGAGATATTTTAGCCTATAACAATCAACCTTTGTTATGTAACTAATGATTTTGTTATTTTAATGACTAAATGTCTGAAGTAAAATTGTTGAATTTTGAAAGATAAACAAATAGAAATTAAATTTCAAATGCAAGAACTAAAATGTATTTTTCCAATAAATGTTATCAAAGTTTGTTTTTAAATGAAAAAATATAAATATTTTTATCAATTCTATTGGTTAAGTATATATATAAAATGGTCAAAAACAATAAAAATATATAATTCTTTTACAATATGATATCCTTTCCTTTGTGTAATTATAGTTCACACTATAAGTTAATAGTAAATAGGTTAAATGGCCATCAATTTTTTATATTTTATTGTAAATTTATTTATTTATTACTATTTTAAGTTCGAACATAGTATTTAGAAAATATATATTTTTAATCTAATTTCTATTTGAACATATATTTATAAACTGAACAAATTTATTCATGATATTTTCATAATACTCAATTTTCATCATTAGGCTAACAAAATTGTTAGTTATAAAACGTAATGCTTACTAAAATAATTTTAAATTTAAATATATTGATTAAGTGATTATTTTAATATTTATGTAAATTTATTATTTTGAAAGAAAATAGGCTAAATTATCATACAACTAAGCGATGAGATTTTTTGTCAATATTACTCTTGAACTTTACAAAATATTTCAAAAATATCTATGTCGTTAAATTTAGATGAAAACTATCAACGTTTTGTTTCAAAAGTGCTATTGAGCTTTACAAAGTTAAAAAAACAAATATTCTTAACTTTGAAAACTATTAAAAAAAAGATTACCGTAAAGATTTGAATGAAAAATGTTAAATTTTGTTTGAATATTCAAAAAAAATAATCTTACTTCAAAGTTTATTATTCTTTTTCACTTAATATTTTTTTTTTCATTACAATAAATATAGAGTATTTAAAAGTTTGTAGTCACAATTTGATGTATTAAGCTCCATAAATTAAAATTCATATAACCTTCACCATTTCTTGATTAATAAAATATGAAAACTGACTAAATTGTTGTTAGGATTATTTTTTATTATTATAATTCAACAATTTTTTTGATGAGTTTGAAAACCTAAATCTAACTGGCCTTAGGTAGAGTTTTTAAAGTTGAATAATAACTTATCATTATTTTATTTGGTGGGATCGATTTCTAATTTAAATTACTTAAATTATTTAGCTTCTTTAATATCTGATTTAATGTTAAACTCAAAAGATAAACCATAAATTATCAATAACTTCATAATCGCTTTTAAATTATTATTTTTTCTTTTTTTTTTAATATTGCGTCAACATTGTCCTTGACGACACATTAGTTGAGGCGCCCGACATTTGAGCATGCTTTCTTAAGCTTCTCGAGTTCAAAATCGTAAGAAATGTTTAAAACAGAAAACTCTTGAAATATCATGATTTTTGGCTTAGACATGATATCATACTCTAGATGTTGTGGGTTCATATGCCAACATAGGTAAGTTTGGTAAAGTTGTAACCCTGTTGGCCTCGGGGCTAGTTTCAATTGGTCAATTAACAAAAAAAAAAAAAAAAAAAAATTACCAACATTAAAACTAAAATTTAGAGTTGATTTGTAACATTGTAATTTATTTAAAATTTTGAATTTCTTCCTATCAATCACTCATATATCTTTTAAAAAAAAAAAGAAAATCACTAATGTATAATATTAGATTTGAAAATTAAAGCCACAATACAACTAACCAAAAATGGTTGGTGACGCATTACTTTCATTGTTTAGTGGTAATTCAGTTAATATCGCGTCTTGCGTTCAATCATACCATTTTTATAAAAAAGATTAACGATATAAATATTTTATAAAGTTTTTATAGTCAAGTGATATTTTAGAAACTTTTTAAACCTTAGGGACATTTAAAAAAAAAAAAAAAAAAATAAGCGGTATCCATAAAAACTTAACAACAGGAGTATTTCGGGTATGTGTTATATGTTTAAGACATATGACAAAATCTGCCGAATGACCGTGAGATCACGGGTTCGATCTTCCACCCAAAATATCGTAATAAAAAAAAAAAAAAAAAGTAATTTTCTCATAAGATAAAAAAAAAGGGTTTAAGAATGTATCCTTAAAAATAATAATTAAAAGGGAGAGAGGATAAATAATGTTGAAGAGATTGGGATAGATGATATATGAATTGAAAGTGATTCATTATCTTCATATCTACAAAGTTCTGTCCTCATCGCTCTACTTTCTTGGATTGAATTTTGAGCTTCAATCTCCGAATCACCATTGCAGCCCGTGTTTGAGCTTTGAACACTAGAAAGGTTTTCCGATTTGTTCGTCTTTTCTTCTTCTCCATTCCTAGCATTCAATTCCTTAAAAATAGTTTACAGATTCTGCTGGTTTGACGTTTTCTTCTTTCAATTGACTTCACAGCTACTCCCATGGCTTCCAGTTCGACGAAGGATGTCGCTGCTGGTAAGTTTCTATTTTCGTTTGTAGTATTTCCATCGATAATACGCTCTTAGGCTTCATACTAGATTGTGGATAATTTGTGGGGGGATTTCCCACTTCATTGTAATTTGATACAGAGAGGTTGCTTTGTTCAAATTCCTGTTTAGATTTGGGCTTTTCTTTTTAGTGGTTATAATTTATAAATGCATATCAATGGAGGGTAATGGATGGTTTATAGGAATGTATTTTCTGATTCATTAGCCTCTAACATTGCTGATTCGTTTGCTAAGCTTTACCCAGTTCAGGGCTTTTTAGGTCATTTTGTTTCTCCTGATCCTTATGTTTTGGACTCAAGTTTTTTGGGTTGGGGAATCTTCCCCTGCACGTATCTTCTATTGTGACCTTGGAGCGTTTAGGCTCGGACTTGGTTGTTGGTTCGTAATGATATGTTGTCGTTCTTCTTCTTCTTCACAAAAAAAAAAAAAAAAAAAAAAAACTTGGGTATTAAGTTTGATTGAGTTTTTTTTTTTTTTTTTTTTGAAATTAGCGTATTTTGGTTTAAGTTGTAATGTTGCTTGCTCTAGTCCCAAGGAGTGGTGCAGAGGCCGAAGACTTGGACTTTGAAGATCTGCTCCCCTCAAGGTCCCAGGTCTGAGATTTACCTATGATATTAATTTATAGACACCTCCCGTGTCTCCATTCTTTCTATGTATTCCGGTGTCTCGTCCTAGAGACAGGCTAGTGATGCTCTGGATTTAGAGGAGGGTAAGCTCTAAGTTCCCAGGTCATAAAAAAATGTAATGTTGCTTGCTCTACAGTGGTAATGGATCTTTTGATTGACACAGTACGACCTGAGTTCAACTTCCTGTAGAACCTATTCTCTTTTAGCGTGGGAGAAACAAAACATTTCCTTAGTCTACCATTTTTTACTCTAGAAAGGACTTTTGCCGGCAGAATAAGGAGGTAACCCTTGAGTCAAAAGAGCACAAGGTATTGATGAACGGAAAGAGAGAAGCAAACAAACCAGAGTGAAGGGGCAGGTTTTCAATTGTTGTTAAGAAGTGAATACTTCAGTAAAGAAGAAGTTGGGATTGACTTAGCTAACAGTGAGTTTCATGTTTGACATGTACAAAAGAACTCTAATGTAAACCTTTTTGGTTCTGCTTCCCCTTACTCATGTTCTTAACATCATTAATCCCGTTTCAGAAAGAAAAAAAAAGAGTAAAAATTATGACCTGAGGTATGCAATTTTTAAAGCTACTAGTATAGATAATTTATGGAACTCATCAAAAGATCAATATGCTGGAAAATTAAAGAAAAAACAGATGCAACATATCGGGAGTATAATGACGTAACACATTTTATTTTTCATTTATTCTTCCTTATAAATAATTATAATTTCTTATGAACTCTTTTATGTTTTAGTTTCTTTCTGTTAATGTGTGATCCATTTGCAGATGAGAAGACAGCTTCGCCGGATAACAGTAGTACCATCAGCGAAACATCTAAAAGAGAAACATCCCCTGCAGAGCAGCAGCCTGATAAACCAAAAGCTCCCTCAGCATCACCTCATGAAGGAGGATTTCCTGCAAATCCTTTTGACTTTTCAGCAATGACTGGCTTGCTTAACGTATGCCAACTTCTTTCATGTCTAAGTTCAATTTCTCAATGAGTGTGTGATCCATATGTTTGATGTGCTGTCTAAGTTCAATTTCTCAATGATTGCCATTTATTTGGTTTTCATTTGTTAATGTTTTATGTACTTAGGTAGGCAATTACTTTGTTACACTTTATTTGATTATTTAATTGGGTTACTTTATTTGCTTTATCAAGTGTGTGCAACGTTTGAGATGAGAAGAAGCAGTATGTACTATGTAGAATGTAGTCTACATGCAAACATGGAGATATCCGTGATAGTTTATTTAATCCGAAATTGAGTTAATAGAATATAAGACGGTAGATTGGATTAATTGTTTCATTTTAGTTTCTTTCGAGTTTTGGATGGGGATTTGAATGAGGTGGTTAATGATATGGCCGAAAGACTATAAAATATGATAGATTGTATAAACTGTTCAATCTTTAGGTTAGTTTTTTTTTTTTGTTTTTTGAGGGAAACTAGTGAAAGGCACCTAGCTATACGCTCTAGAAAAAAATGAGCGGTAGTTGTAATTAAGGCTATATTTTTGGTGGAAGAAGAGTGATAAACCACTGCTCCTAAAAATCACTCGTTTGTATTTGACGGTAAGCTATCACTCTTAACCACTCATCCAACCCTCGGTCAAATCTTCAATCAAACTTCACATCAAACATATCACTCAACCACTACTAAACACCAATTTCCAAACAAGTAGTTAATTACCCAACCACTACTAACACCAATCCCTAAAGAAGCAGTTAATTACTCCAATCATTGTTAACACCAATCCCCAAACAAGTAATTAATTACCCAACCACTACTAACGCTAATCCCCAAAGAAGCAGTTAATACTTCAATCACTATTAACACCAATTCCCATACGATTAGTTAATTACTTCAACTACCATTAACCCCTTCACTCCTCTCCAATCTACTCTTTTCTACCAAAAACAAACAAACCCTAAGAGATCTAATAAGCTTATTCATGTAAAAGCATAAAATAATTTTTTCCTTGCAGGATCCTAGCATTCAAGAGTTAGCTTCTCAAATAGCAAAAGATCCTTCATTTAATCAGATGGCATCGGAACTTCAGAAGACTTTTCAAGGGGCTTCTGCTCAGCAGGGTATTCCTCAGTTTGATACTCAACAATACTATTCTACCATGCAGCAGGTCATGCAGAATCCTCAATTTATGACAATGGCCGAGCGCCTTGGCAATGCACTAATGCAGGTATTTGTTGGTTGAATTGGAATCTCTTCTTTTCTCCATTTTCTATTTATAAGAGCATGTCAACTGGACGATATGATTTGATTTTATAATTGTCTAGGATCCATCCATGTCTAGCATGCTGGAAACTTTTGCAAATCCATCCAATAAAGAGCAGCTTGAGGAACGTATGGCACAAATCAAGGAAGATCCAGCTTTGAAGCCTATTTTGGATGAAATAGAGACTGGTGGTCCAGCCGCCATGATGAGGTTACAGTTTCTATGATAAATATTTCCAATCCTGCTTCATTTTTCTGAACAAATTTGTCTTTTAAGTTGCAGTCCCTTCTGTTAAAGAGAGAAATTTTGCTTTCTTAGGTACTGGAATGACAAGGATGTCTTGAAAAAGTTGGGCGAAGCAATGGGTTTCGCAGTTTCTGGAGATGCAGCCAATGCTGAAAGTTCTGTTGTAGATGATTCAGAAGAAGTGGAAAATGATGATGAATCTTTAGTTCATCAAACTGCTAGTGTTGGTGATGCCGAGGTACAAAATGATTGGTTACAATTTTTTTCCCCTTTAGGTCCCTTTCTTTATTTTGATATGAAAGAGAATTGCAATTCAACCATAAGAGGCAGACTCATTTATTGAGGCATATCATACTTAAAGTCTGTGTTAATTGATGTAACTTTAACATATTTCATAATCTTCACATTTTATTCTACGTTGTTTGTTTCATGTATTAATGTTTACTTTATACATGATTTATAGAATAGGGGATTTTTCTTGTACAACAAAATAAAATCAAAAAAATTTCATGTATAGTAAAATTCTGAAAATATTTCCTATATAGCAAAAAAATGGGTCGTCTATGTAAAATGGAAAATGTCCTCGCCTCAATCAGTAGTTTAACTTCGGCTGATAGCCTTCAATCAGTAGTTAAACTGATAGCCTTCAATTAAACTGATAGACTCAATCAGTTTGCTGATAGATTTAATCAACTCATTGACAATTTTTCATCATTTTACTGAAAAAATGGGTAAAATTGGAATTTTTGAAAAACGAATGAAAATTTGCTTTGTAAGAATTACTTTTAAAAAAATGCTATAATTAAAATAAATGAATGAAAAGTTGCTATGTGGGGTAATTTCCCTGCATAATGTGATTACCTTCTAATTCTAGAGGTAGTTTCATGACAATATCTGCAATCTGCATTGCATGGAAGCTAGCCCACCATCCACAGTGCCTGCTTGTGGTGGGCAGT
This sequence comes from Cyclanthera cordifolia, assembly GCA_037832605.1. NCBI lineage: Eukaryota > Viridiplantae > Streptophyta > Magnoliopsida > Cucurbitales > Cucurbitaceae > Cyclanthera > Cyclanthera cordifolia. The sequence goes on from JBBMEG010000004.1 coordinate 4,452,218, forward strand.
GTGTGGGTTCTTGAATTTACATTGTCCAATTGGTTGACTGTTTTATCTATAGCTACTTTGTCCAATTTATTATAGGGCTTAAAAAATGCACTCGAAGCTGGTTTGAATAAGGATGAAGAAGATTCAGAGGGAAGGACCGCGCTACATTTTGCATGTGGGTATGGCGAGGTATGATTGCTTCTTGTGGGAAATTTCTTTCCACTTTTAGTTATTTTCATTGCGTTTCAATAGAGCAACTTTGTGTACTTAATCTGTCTTCTTGAAAAGACTACAATTTGATGGTGCTTTTACTCACATTGTCAAGCATACAACTGACTGTTTGCTAAATTGGTTGTACTTGGTCTCCAATGCCTATATTTATTTATGGGAACTGAAACTTCACTCTAGTACATACTCAAGGACACCTATGCCCATCCTAAGATCTGGACTCGAGAGGCAACAAATTTTTTTACAATTAAACTCATTTGTGGGTTTCGAAATTGAGACCTCCAAAAGAGCATAGCTTGGAGATCTCAAGCCTCTACCAACCAGACCGCCTCTCTAAACTGCCTATATTTATTAATTTTGTGCTTGATATTAACCTGATTCAACTTCTTGTATAGGTAATTCCCTAGTAGAACTTCTGGTCTGTGGAGTTTTTGTTCTTTTATTTTGTTCATCAACAAAATTATTTCCGTAAACTTTTAGCTTACTTTTGAACTGAGAATTGAGAAATGAGAAATCTCCAACACCCCCTCCCCTCGGAAACAAACAGGCGAAATGCGCTCAGATCCTTCTTGAAGCTGGAGTGAAGGTGGATGCCCTGGATAAGAATAAGAACACTGCACTTCACTATGCAGCTGGTTATGGCAGGAAGGAGTGTGTTGCATTATTGCTTGAGAATGGCGCTGCAGTGTAAACAAACAATCTTTAGAAATTTGACACTACAATACTCTCTACAATTTCCTTCACTATTTCACTACTTTTTTTCCTTTTCTACCTGCAGCACTCTCCAAAACTTGGATGGAAAGACCCCCATAGATGTTGCCAAGCTAAACAACCAGCAGGATGTACTAAAATTGCTCGAGAAGGATGCTTTTCTGTAAGTTTAAAGCGACGTGAAATATTTCGTGCCCGTAATTCAAGCACGCCGCAGGCATTACAGTGTTGCTTGATTATCTACCTTCCGAAAATGTTAGAACTTATTTTCATTAGAATGCTACAGTCAATGAGACAAAATCAGTTCTATTATGAATTGTGTGCTGTGTGAGCTCTTAGTTATTTGTGTTGTGTCTGGGATTATGTTCCGTCTTGCTGCTTGAAGAAGAAGAGTATCATGTATTCTATTCTTTCACTTGTTTTTTATAATATCCAAAATCAAAAGCCAAAGCTGGTATATATTTAGCCTTTTATATATATACACACACATGCACACACACTCATATATATAGGCTAATTAATGAATTTGAACTATTTTCGAAAGATAAATTGTTCGATTTTACAAGTGTTTAGAAAATTAATTAAGAAGTTAATTACTAGATTGGTGATAATGTATATTCATAATTTTTTGGTGCTCCATACTCATTTGATCACTTCGCTAATTATTTTTCCTTGGTGAAAGTGGAAAAATAATGTAAAAGTTCTTCTAAAATAATTAATTTGAGTCTAGTTAAAATAATAATAATTTGGGTCTTATCTTTTTTTTCTTTTTTCTTTTTTCTTTTTTTTTTTTGTTTTTTTGCTTTTGAATTTAAAAATAAACTCATAAATAGTACTATTCTTTATTTTGTTATCTACATTTTTTCTTATTAATGTGTGTTTTTTTTTTTTTGAAAAACCCAAGTCAAAGTTTAAAAAATCAAAATTTGGTTAGATTTCTTAAAGATGAAAGTTAAAATCAAGAACCAAAAAGCCTGAGACTATGTTTTTTTTTTCTCCTTTTGGTAATAAATATCATTATAATTCCTTGGTGAAATCTATAATTGCTTGAAATAAATCCTTTGAACTCATTTAACTCATCCCAATTAAATCAATTCATCACAAATAGAGTTAAATTAAATTCTCATAAATATCAAATCATTAATAAATAACAAAACTTTCTCATAAATATCAAATCATTAATAAATAACAAAACTTTCCTACAATTTATCTACTAACAATCACATCCAAACAAGTTATTATTATACCATTTATAACTCATCTACAAACAAACACATCAAAACATGAGAATGTTAGGATAAACAATTGTATGAGTGATTATTTAGAGTAATTAAAAATGAAAAATGATTATGAATGATTTTAAAGAAGAATATTGTAGAAATACTCGTTTGAATGAACTTGTTTAAAAAGTGATTATGAAAACTCATTTTTAATAACTTCATTGTAAACTCCAAAGAAACACACAGTGATCATCTACTAACAAATTAATTTCATATGATGTTCTTTATTCAAAGGACAACTACATGAGAAATAAGTGACGTGTATGTAGATTAGCCCGAACAAAAAAAAAATGATGAATTGGAATTCTAATCAGGTTGACAAAAAAAGCCACAGTAACTACAGATTTATAAAAACCTCTATTATCAATGAAAATGCATAAAAACCTCAGTACAAATAACATGTCAAGGTTGCCAATGCCGCACAACATTTAGCAAATCATCCATACCTGGACTAAATAATAACATTATCCCTCTCAGCTCTGAATTTCATACATGAATACTCGAGGCACGGCGAGAATTTAACGATTCGCTCATTCTTACACCAAGACCTATAAAAATCTGTGCAACAAAGAATGTCAAAAGTCATCTCTATTTACTTGGAGTCAGTTGTTCATGTGTTTGATTCCCTCCCTCTCCACCCCATTGCAAATACTAGGGGAACATTTGGTCATTCTGCTTGCTGGTCTCTTCGAGTTTTGCGCCAGGCTCTTCGATTTTGAGAGAACCTATATCTAAAGCCTGCAAGTGCAATGTAAAAACATATAAACCAGTAAGTACTAAAGATGACGGTTCGTTTCCTTATATTATATTTTTGGAAACATAGAACTTTTCGTCAACGATTACGGAAGCTACAAACGAAAAGAAAACTCCTTAAAGTAAAGGACTCGTCGGGTAGTCAATTCGAGAAGCTTCTTCAGATAAAATTTTCCAATTCCAAACCTTCTAGACAAACCAATTTAAGTGATCAAGGGTAACCAAAAGGTAATGAATTCTGCTAAAAGAGCAGCAGCTCAGCGACATCAATGTACAATTAAAGACTACTAGTGTACACCTAAGGACTATAACGTCACGGGTCGAATCTTCCTGCACCCAATTGTTGTAATTAAAAAAAAAAAACAGTAATGAGTTCTTCATGGTGGGACCCACCTGCTTGGGTCAAACGGTTTGTCCAGTAAATATAATTGAGATGTACGAACACTAAAGAAATTTGAAAGATTGCTATTTAAAAACTTGAAAAAGAGAGTCCGTCTCACTTTCCAGAGATTTCTCACCTTAGCGCTTGTAGCCTCGGCTGCTGCTTTTTCTAAACCTCTAGTACTCTCGGCATTAACTTCCTAAAAAGAGTTAGACAGACCATAAAAGAATCAAAAAGCATGCCTAACAATATGACTCGTCAATGGTAGCTTAATCAGGAAATGTAACATGGCATGAGCATGAAAAAAAAAATGAAATCCTGTATCCAATTAAAGCAATACCGGATCTTTAATTTCAGACTCAACCGTTTCTCTTTTAACTCTGCTTGGGATGAGTTTTCTGTCCAAACAGCATGTGAAAATCATAAATTAAAATACTTAGGGTTTAAAAAGTAAGACTAAATAGAAATCAAGCACAAAATGAAATACCTCTCATCCTCAATTTCCATATCCGAGTCTGGATCCCATCTCTTATCCCTATCCTCCTGATCTTCATCCGCCTGAAGATTAAAATTAATAGTTAGCAATCAGTGGACGATTAACAATGACATGATTGATCAAGTAGGTAGATTCCCAGGTTAAATTTGATTCCAATTTCCTAAGATACAACAGTGGGTGAACAGATTTTGCATCTTCTGTTCTCCCATGCTAACATAACCTTGATTATCCTTTTACAATAACAAATTGCTGTCGCAAAGCCAAGAAAACAAGCAACACCACACAGACACATTGAATGTATTGGAAAATGGAGAGAAAAACATGGTCGTGAAGTGCATGCAGGTCGAAAACTAAAAAAACAAATTGTATTATGTTAACCAACCTCTGGGAGTTCAGTATCGGGAGGTCTTTCTTGAAACTGAACACTGGGTGCATGCTGAAGCCTTGAGAGGTATTCGATCAGCTTTCCCTGTATTTCTTCTAACATTTGGTGTGTATTTTTGTTCTCCATATTACTGGGAGCTACGTGCAGAGTATAATCGGGACCAAAATACTCGTAATATTCATGCTGTGGCATTTTGTCATCAACCTCCATCCCAAGGGCAACTCCAGTCTGGCTTACATGTGACAGTTTATTGCCAAACAGCCGGTCAATAAGAAGATAAAGATATGAGAACAAACTTTAAAATGACAATCTAGCATAAAGGACAATGTGACTTCGTATAAGGTCTTAGCTCCCCACCAAGAAAAGAGTCAAAGAGTTTATCAGCTCTCTCCACATGAACTTTTTTTCTAATTTGGATCACGCAGACATGACATGACATAAAAGAAATAGGATGAATCGAGAGAAATGTCAGATGTCTCAACCGGTCAGAAGCCAACCACAATCTTCATGGAATAAAGATTTGTGTAATTTGAGTTGACTGGTGACTGTGTCATATGAACTAAAGAGAGCCTTTAAATTATAAAGACTTGAGAAACATTAATTACTGCACTTTCCAAAATTTGTAACGAGATATATAAGGAGTAACAAATATTTGCTCGTACCTAAAAAAAAAACTTTGGAAGTAATAGTTGTACCTCATAGCACCAGCAGCGAGCAACATTACGGATGGTATAGCCACCCCCACCAAGAAGCAAAAGAGGCACATTGAATGATCTCATATATCTAACACACTCTGCATGACCTTTTATTGACAAGTTGAAGCATCCTAGCCTATCGCCAGAAAGGGAGTCAGCACCGCATTGGAGAACAACAGCACCAGGTTTAAAAACTTCCATAACTTTTCCCATTATAGGTTTGAACAAGAAATGATAGCTCTCATCATCAATTCCATCATCCAAAGGAACATTGAGAGAGTAGTACTTTCCTTTTCCATAACCAATGTCTCTTATATCACCAGTACCAGGAAAATAATCTCCAAATTTGTGGAAAGATACAGTCATGACCCTGTCGGTTGTGTAAAAAGCCTCTTCAACACCATCTCCGTGGTGGATATCAATGTCAACATATAAAACACGCTGCACAAAAAGAAATTATAGAATTATAAGGTTCTACCTGCAGAGAATAGCCGACAAGAGCATAGTTACTGCAATGATGTATGACCTAACACATCTCCAACGCCATACTACATGAAGTATATATGAGTATAAATTTATTTAAAACAAAACATAATACATGTAGTGATGGTGATTAATAATTGCAAAAACAATATTTGTATATCTTGAATCTTTACAATCAATCAGTTGTACACCTAGTTAATATGATATCATATCCCAGGACAGATACATAATTCCAGTAAGTCCTTTACGTTATTCCAATGCAAAATTTGATGACATTTAATAAAGCTAGCCTCATGATGCAATTGAAAGAAGGATATAGATAAAATTGAATGTGTCAATTTGGCTCTAAGCTTTCAAAAATGCACCTACCCTCGAATAGGGGGCTGACAAATTTCAAAATTTGAAAAACAAATTGATCTATTGGATATCAATTTGAATTTTTCTAATGGAACCCCAAAATTTTGTGTCTAGTAGATCTGTGAAATTAAAAAGATTCAAAAGTTTAGGGATCAAATTTGAAAAATTGAGAGTTCAAGGTCCAAATAGACACCGGAATAAATTTGCAATTTTACCAGAGTTCAAACAACAATTGACAATGAACAGTTAATAATTCTGTGACTACACGAACCTCATGATGTTTAAGGAGCTCCAATATCGCCAAAACAATATCATTGACGTAACAAAACCCAGACGCTTCGCACTTCTTCGCATGGTGAAGCCCCCCAGACCAATTGACAGCAATATCACTAGCCTTATGGTTTAACTTAATGGCACCACCAACAGATCCACCAGCATAAGTTTGACAGAAAGAGTAAAGGCCATCAAATACAGGACAGTCCTCACCAACATTGAAGCGCTTAAGCTGTCTCAGCTGATCTTGCTGCGTTTCAGGCGTAATACTTTTAAGAAACGCCACATAATCATCAGCATGAAACCTGCAAAGGACCTTGTCCCTAGCAGGAACAGGCTTGAAGACCTGCATATGCTGTAGTAAGCCATAATGGGCAAGAAGGGCATGCGTCATTCGGATCCGATGCGGCTTCATTGGGTGACCTTGCCCATAATAGTAATTCCCAACCTCAGGGTCGTAGAAATAGCTGACCTTTCTCTTCACGCCGTCAGGCCCAGATGGTAATGAATTTCCTCCTGTCTCCATACCCCCCACGAGGTGCAATAATTCTATGAAAAAAACAGCAAAAAAAAAAGTAACCCTAACTTGAGTTGGATCACCAAAATACTTGCTGATAATGGTCAGAAATCAACGAAATTCAATCAGATTTTACACCAAAACATAATCCAGAGAGGAAAACAATGAGCAGGTACGAACAAAGCATACTATAGTCTTGTAACTCAATGTTAACATCCGGATTCAGACAAAAGCAATGGTTATAGAAACTGCTATCTCGTAATCGAAGTGATGAAGTAAATGTTAGATGATTGACGAGCAAGGATTATACAGTAAAGAAATCTGAAGAAAGACAAAAAAACACCGAAACTGCAGATAGAGCGAACCTCGAGAATGGTGGAAGAAGCGGCCGAATACTAACTGTGATCAACAACCAGCAAATCTAATTCGAGCTAGGGGTTTATATGGGTTGCATTTGGTTCCGAGAAATCTATGGACCAATGGAAAATTCGAACCCAACCCAATTAAATTAAAGCCAAAATTCAATCCAACCTAATTTTTATTTTTATTATATTTTTACGAAATATAAATATTTTTTATGAAATTAATGCACTGTATATAAACAAAATACAATTTTCGACCACTATCATATAAATATATTAAAAAATATATAAACATATAACGGGTAAATTATCCAATCAAAAGTTATCGAGAATTAGTCTTACATTCATTGCTCATCGAAACTATAAAACATAACAACAAACACATTTGATTTTCATAAAACAAATAGATAATTAATACCAATATTATGACATAATTCGACTTCCCTATAATAAATAATCAGACGAACAAAAATATATGAGAAAAATTGACTTTATATTTATTATTTATTTTTCAACTTTTATAAAATTCAACATAATACATTCTATTAACAATTCAAATTCCATTTATGACACAAAAACTTAAAATTATTTTGTCCAATATTAGAGAATAAAAGGTTTAAAAATATAAAACAAAATAAATAAAAGCACACACAATGATGTCCTAGGCAAATTTTTTTTTTTTTTTCTTTTAAGTTAATTATAAATTCAGGTTAAATTGGTTAATTTAAATTAATTTTACATCAACCCAAAAATTAACTCAATCATATATATATACACACACACATATATATATACACACTTTTTAAATAAATTTTGTAAAAAGACGAAACAGCTCATGCGCTTAGCTTCAATCATTATAACACATAGTCTTCGATCAACATATATAGTTTTCATCAATATATGCCATAAATACTCTGTAATTAGTATCATATAAGATATTTAATCAGTGTCATGGATAATTTTCGATCAAATACGGAGTAAAAGGAAACGTTGGTTTATGAAAAAAAAAACCCAAAAATTTGATAGGGATGAAATTTTTTTTTAAAAGTTATGTGTGACTAAAATAGACATAAAAAAAGTTATATATATTTTATTTAAATGATCTTCAAATCTAGAGCTTACACAATGTATGTTGGTGAGCTCTTAAATAATTATAACCAGATACGTTAATCAATAAGACATGATTATAACATAGTACGACCTATGTATTAGATAATGTGAGAAATAGTTCGCATATCTTATATATGTCAGGTCTTTTATAATATAGCATTCTTAACATTATAATCAAAACCTCGTGTATTTAAATTTGCTTTCTCGTTTTTGTTTAAGTCAATAAATACTTACAAACAAGTGAAAATTTAAGCATGTAATGGCCAACTAGTAACCTCAAAAATTTTAGGATTTAAACTTAATTTGAGATCATATTTAAATTATTAATTTTGAGATCAATTTCTATCTCCAAAAAAAAAAATCACAAAAGATTATAGAATCTATTGTAGGTGTTATATATTTGTATTAACAAATAATAATATAAGTTTGGATCATATATGGAAAAAAATGATTTGAATAATCTATGTTATAACAGGATTGAAATATGGATGAAGATTACTTATATATACAAAAAAAATAAATAAATAAAAGGATAGCCTTTTCCACTTGGGTGTTATATTTGTTAAAATTTCAAATGAATTATTGTATGATATTGGCAAAGCGAGCTTAGTGTCACGATCCAACTTCGTTGTCATTGCAAAGCGATTGTGACACTTTCTCTAATCCGACGAGCAAATCATCTAAACGAAAACGTAGAGCGGTTGGCACAAGTGGTGCAATCTCTATCACGAGCCTCGTGAATAGGTTTTCGAAAAAGGGAGAAAAAATGTTTGAAAATATATTTTGTCTTTGAAAGACTATATGGAAATACAACAAAGACCAATTCAACTATATTGCATTCAACACATAATTTGATAGGAAGAAGTTTCAAGAAGTCATAGAAGTTTCAAGAAGTCATACACCTTATTAAACAATTTGGCACATATTTGATATGGCACACTTGCACATCAAAATGGTGAGGAGTCATACGACTCCAAAACTCAAAGGATATAACAACATGAAAAGTAAATCTCATGCTAGGAAAACATGATAAAAAGGGGTCTAGGGTGCATGCGACCACGTGCAACACGCACTGGACAAGCACGACCATGACACTTAGCTCAACTGACACTAGCAATACATTAACATCCACTCGATCATTGGTTCGAGTCTCCTTTGTAAAAAATTTTATTGTACGACGTTATACACATGTCTACATATTAAATAGAAAAAAACATAAGATATATACATATATAAATTATAAATTTGATTCTATGATTTAGAGAAAGTTAGAATTTAGTTTAAATGATTTTAAAAATCAGAATATAGTTCTTATAGTTGGGAGAAAATTTTAGTTTCTATGGTTTGAAAGATTAGAATTTATTTCGTATACTTTAATAAAATCTAAAAAAAATCTATGTCATTTTGTAATTGTTGATGAATAAAATATGTATAATACAGCTATTATTGTATCAATGATGAAAGTACGAGATAAGTAATCGTTTAGATAAAAAGCGCATCATTTAAACATAAAAAAATTACATCTATTTACATAATTCACTTGCGATTTACGAGCAACATGAACTATTTTTTAACTCAATCAGACTATGATGACTAAATTATATATATTTTTAAAATCATATCAACTAAATTATAGTTCTCTCCGAATCATAGAGACTAAGTTCTAAATGTTTAAATCACGTGACTTTAACTTTCTTCAAAACATAGGGACAAAATTTATAATTTATCCTCAAATTTAAAATTAATTTAGTTAATATCAAATAATGTTAATAACATTGTCAACAAGAGCTCAAAGACATGAATGTTGGTCACGAATTCAAACCTTCCGGATTATAATTGAACTAAAAAATAAAATAAAATTAAGTATCATTAAAATATAAGTTATGCACTAAATAAGAATTTCATCCAAAATATAATATTAAGAAAAAGAAAAAAAATGAAAAAACACTTTCCAAAAAGCAAGTAGTTTAGTAACATAAGTGTACAACCATTAGATCATAAGCTTGTATGTAATTGAACAGATTGTTGTAATATGATTTTTAGGAGTGCATTGTATAACTTCTCATAAAATCCTAATTCATCTTTTACCAACAATTTTGCATTTGCTCTTTAATAAAATCTTTCTCGTTTCTTCATGCGCATGTAGTTGTCCTTGATAAATCACTTAAATTTGTGTGTTTTTCTTTTAATTATTACTTACTTTTTCTTAATTCATCGTTGGAACACAAAAATGAGTCTATGAAATTTTTTTCATAATTTTTAATCAACAAATTATTTTATATTAATTTTTTAGTGGATCATATTTGGTAAGCAGAACTGACGATGCAGATGAACCGAAAGCTGGGTTATGGTGCGTAGCTGCGCGACCACCCACACACATATATTTTCATCATTACTTTAAATTGGCATTTCATTCATGGGAGCCATAAATATATATATTCCTTCCAACTATTTGCCTTCATTTCCTTTGTTTTGTCTCATACAACAAGACAAAATTATGGATAAAAGTGAGCCCAAAATCAACGGGAATCATAGGATTTGCTGTATTATTACATGTGGTTTCCAATTCAGTTTGGTGGGAGGCATATTTATTGGCAGATGTGTGACTTTATCTTCAACCGTCATCCCTAATGCACACGACCTGTTCGACCAAATTCCTCACTGAGCCTTTTGCTCTGAAACTTCACTTTGATACCCACAAAATGGTTTCTGTTGAAAGGTTGTGATTTATAACAAAATTCCCATTTTCAGTGAGTTCATTCACTCTGTTTTTTGACATATAATTGAATCATGCAGGTACTTTCTTTTTGCCTTCCTGTTTCTCTGCTGCTCTCTTCTGCATTTTCTGTACTTGTGCTTACTTTGTTCTTTGTTCGTTTGTGGGGAAGATGGCTTCTTCTCTCTGTTTTCATTTGTTGATCTCTTTTGCAGTTGGTTTTCCTTTTCCATAGATGCTTTATTGATCTTCGTCGAGGGAGTGTTTGGAGCAAGAGAAATGAGAAGGATGAAAATTAAGGAGAGAATATAAGGTGACAATGATTATCTATATTTGGATTGATGAGAATGATTATAGGGAAAATCATTACTTCTGTTTGGGTGAAAAAAAAAATTATGAGACGAATAAAGTACCTGAGTATGGGGTGAGAGTGAAATTAATTGTGAAGCAAATAAAAAGTAGTTAGGAGAAAAATAAAAAGCGGTTGCGAGAAGAAAAAAAAAAGTTAATGAAAAATGAGATTATGGGAAGAATGATTATATGTTGAATTATGTTAAACCAACAATCAACCCAAAAGTTTATGCCGATGAGTTTTGATAAATTTAATTATATCAACCAACACTTCCTCACTTGTGGTCTTAGAAATTTGATAAATATCCAACAAGTGAAATTTAATTTTAATTGGGTGGAAAGACTTGACAAAGATTCGAACTCAGCACCTCCTGCTCTGATACCATGTTGAATTATGTAAACCATCAATAACCTAAAAGCTTAAGCGTATAGGTCTAGTAAATTTCCAAACGTGATAAGAGAATCATTATCCACATAGTTGTTCTCATTATCTGTCTCAACCACTTGAACGTGATATTTATACAGATAGCGAAATAACTGAATGCTGAATAACATCTAATCCCAGCTTATCACACTAATTATTACTTAACCACTTATACAAATAACCCAATATTGACATACATCACTTGGCAGACTGTTCTCTTCACTAGCTAAAGCTTAGTCATTGACTAATGGAGGATAAGCAAAGCATAAGCAGCAGCAAGCCTACTGACAAATGGATGGCATTTGACAGAGAATCAATCACAACAAAAACTCCCGGAAATGAAGCAAAAGAAGACAGAAAAAGTAGGCAATCCTCTTCGAAAAGCACAATGTTGACAGAAGCAAACATAGCAGAAAGAGCAGCGGAGTGGGGACTGGTGGTGGAGACAGACGTCGAAGAAGGCGGTTTCAAGGCCGTAGTGGGAAGATCATCAGGGGAGGTTGGGGGCAGCAAAAGGTCATCAGACAAAATCAGTGAATCAGCAAGAAATTCAAGCTTTAGCAATGAAAGGTCTGGATTTTTTCCAAGGGCATCGCAAGAATTGAAAGATGCTTTGGCTTCTTTGGAACAAGCTTTTGTTGTCTCTGATGCCACCAAACCAGACTGTCCCATCGTGTATGCTAGCGGTGGGTTCTTTGGCATGACTGGTTATGCTTCAGAGGAGATCATTGGAAAGAACTGGTAAGATCAATAATCCACCAGTATTATGAAATCCAAACAACAATCAAGATAAGGAAAGCGAAAGAGACAGACACACCTATTTACGTGGGTCACTAACAATGTGTTAGTTACATCCACGAGCGAGATTCACACTTGCTCACTAGGCAACAAAACTTTTGACAAAGTCATAAAAAATCATCAAAATTCAAGACATATCTTTACACACCGACAATCTTCGGTGCGTAGTTGTTGAATTATGTTAAACCACTAATCAACTCAAAAGCTTAACCTTATCAGTTGGAGCAAATTTAATTATATCAACCAACACTCTCCTTCACTTGTGGACTTGGAAATTTTTTACAAATGTCCTACAAGTAGAATTCAATTTTAATTGGAGAGGACCTCGTGCATGTTGAATTATGTTAAATCACCAACTAACCCAAAAATTTAAGCTTATAGATTGGGATAAATCTAATTATAAAAAGAGAAGAGAAGAGAAAAGAAAGGAGCCAAAATTATGACCAAAATAATGTTTCGTTTTGCTAAATAAACTAACTCACACGGAGTTTTAACTCTTCTATTAAACTTCCAATGTGCAATTGGGAGAAGTAATTTGGAATACCCAGATGGCTTTTGCCTGAATAGTCTGTATTGCTGTTTCTTAATTTTTGATAGAGCCCTAGCAGGGCACCAGGTGTATATAAAGCTAAATGTATTGGTTATACAAAATAGCTGTTTTTTCAAATGGGGCACAGTAAAATGAATTTGAAAGTTCTATACTTGGGTGCTGGGAATGGTGCGGTGGTTGAAAACTTGGGTTTTGAAGATGTGCTTTTCTCAAGGTCCCAGGTTCGAGACTCACTTGTGTCTCTATTCCCCAATGGGATAGTGTCCCAGAGACGGGCAAGTAGTATCCCGGGTTTAGAGGAGTGTAAGCTACAAGTTCCTGGGTCATCAAAAAAAAAAAACTTTTATTGCTGAGAGAGGTTTTTCTTCTGGGTGGCAGCCGTTTCCTTCAGGGACCAGAGACGGACCAAAAAGAAGTTGACAAAATTCGATATGCAGTGAAGAATGGCAAACGCTATTGTGGGAGGCTCTTGAACTACAAGAAGAACAACTCTCCTTTCTGGAATCTTCTAACAATCACACCTATCAAAGATGACAATGACAATATTATCAAATTTATTGGGTTAGATTTCTTCCTTGTATTTTGAATTATCATTTGACTTTGGTGGGTGATCCTATAAAATGATTTGGCCGTTCTTGGTTGCATTATGTTTTTATTCAGTTAAGTTACTCTGAAGTTATAGTGTAAGTTCGTGCTCGTGCTCGTGCTATAGTTTATAGAATGGTATTTTCTTTGGCAGAATGCAGGTAGAAGTAAGCAAGTACACAGAAGGCATAAATGAAAGAGCATTACGACCAAACGGGCTGCCGAAGTCATTAATCCGCTATGATGGTAATTGATATTCCAAAAACTTTCTACGGAATATGATGAGCTTCACCTCTAATTTTCAGTTTTTGACATTTTAGCTCGCCAAAAGGAAAAGGCAATGGGTTCTATCACAGAGGTTGTTCAAACTCTGAAGAATCCTCGATCTCATAATCGAGCTATGAGTCATGATATCAACAGGAATCTTGACTATGTTCTTCCAAAGTCAATTGAAGTTGCAAGTGTTACACCAGGTAGACAGACTCCAAACCACAGAGACGATGGCTTAGGCAAGAAACATAGGTTATCTAGTCGAATTTCTTTTATGGGGTGAGTTTCTGTTCCTACATGATTATTGATTGTTTCACTGTGTTTATGCCAATGTTTGCTGTTGAAGATTTAATTCCTTTGGAAATTTGCTAGAAAGCACGACATTGATACTTCCGGATACTCTTTAGTAGGCATTTAAAGAAAGACGAGATTATGTTCTTTGTTGAATTTAAACGGATTCATTTGACTAATTATGTGGGTTAAATTCAAACGCTAATTAAATTTTTATATTTTAACTTTATTAATTATTTTTCTTAATATTTTGGATGTGATCTTTTTGTATATCATAAAAAATAGCTTTTCACCGACATATTTGTATTATGTATTTTTAAATAATGGCATATCTTTGTGTCTGTATCTCATGTCTGTGTCCGTGCTTCTTAGGAAATTTGTACTCATGCTATTGATTCCATTTGGTTACTACATGGTTGAATGGTTGGTGAATATAATTTGTAACTATCACTTTGTAGCACTTGATTTCAGAATATTCTTTGCTATGTTATCTTGCAGGTTCAAAAGTAAATCTCTAAGAAGTTCAAGGAAACTTGAAGTAATGGCCCTTAAACCCGAAATTTTGATGACTGATGAAATAGAACGGACTGTTAGTTTGGACCGTGTTGAAAGAGGAAAAGATATTCGCCAAGGATTTGATTTAGCTACAACTCTAGAGCGCATTGAGAAAAATTTTGTCATTACTGATCCAAGGCTTTCTGATAATCCAATTGTAAGACCACTTTCTTTTATTGTATCTGATGCTTTTATGAAATCGAAAACAACAATCAAGATAAATAGAGAAAGTGAGAGACAAGCATACAGATTTACGTGGTTTACTAATGGTATGATAGCTACGTCCATGCGTAGAGAGGAGGATAAATTTATTAGGGAGAACAAATACAAGAATGACGATAAAAGAGGGGTTAAGATTTTAAGAGAGCTTATCTAGTGTACCCCTATAAAATCTTATTAAAGCAAACAGTCCAAAGTGAGATCCTTGTTCGCTGATCGGGCAGCTAGACCTCCGACTAAGTAATTGTAGGATATCAAGTTCAAGATATATTAACAGAGGCTATATGGTTAAACTGGATCCTCAACATGAATTTTTAAAACATAGATGTCGAATGGTTTTCAAGATATATTAACAGAGGCTATATGGATAAAGAAAAATTGTGTTCATAATGTATTTTTCCATTTTTTTATTCCCATTGGCGCAATTGTTTGCAATGTTAATCCCTGCCAAAACCAAATACTTCATGATTTTTGTCGTAATGGTTTGTACTTATAATAATCATCAAATGTTTATTTCATATGACTTCTGCTAACATATTGCATCTTTTACTAACCAAACTATGCCTTATTATCTTTCTCAGTAAATATATTAGCAAGTTTCACGTAATCTTTGGTCATTTAACTGAACACTGTAATAAAGATTTAGAATAAGGAATCTTAAGGTTCTGCTTGCTTAGTGCAGTAGCTGTTGGTAATGCACCTTAAAAATGACTTTTGTTCTTGCAGATATTTGCATCTGACAGCTTTCTTGAATTGACAGAATACACACGTGAAGAAATTTTGGGACGAAACTGCCGGTAGGAGCATCTTAACATATTACATATCATTTTTTTTGTAACAAAAACACTTTTTTATGAGTTTTCTTTTTGTTACTTCAATGAGAGACCCTTTAAGTTCTACTTAATCTTTGCATAATTCTTAGGACGAAACTGCGATAGCTGGTAGGAACATCATTATGTATTTGATTTTTTTGTTCACTCGTAAATCTTTCCATACTTTTTCATCCACCCTTATTTTCCTTTCCCCTTTTTGGGGGTGCAGCAGGAAGTTATGGTTCTATACCTTGCTTAGCGCAAGTATTAAAATTTTCGCAATCAAGATGAATAATATGCTTAAACATATAACCACTAGAATTTTACAACTTATATCTAGTTAATTTGTTCTTACTGTAACATTCTTGGCTGATTAGTTGACATCCAAATTTCATATGAATTTTAGCATAGAAGTTTTCTTTCTTAATAGATGACTGTACTTTTTTCGTTGTTCACACAGGTTTCTTCAAGGACCTGAAACAGATCAAGACACTGTGTCAAGGATAAGGGATGCAATTACTGAACAAAGAGAAGTAACTGTTCAGTTGATCAACTATACCAAGACGGGTGAGAAGTTGCTCTGCTATCATGATGATGATAGATGAACATATAGGATGGACATAGATAAAAAACGATCTAACTTCAATGAGTTTTACTTGTCATTGTTGTTCAGATCTTGGGGTTTAGTTTTATTGGTTGGTATAATTTACCACAATCCATAATGTTAAGCTTTTGGGTTGATTGGTGGTTTAACGTAACTCAACATGGTATCAGAGTAAGAGGGTTCTTAGTTCGAGTCCTTACGGTTCTTTTGAAGTTCATGTTGAATTATGGTAAACCACCAATCAACCCAAAAGCTGAAGTTGATGGGTTGAGGTAAATTTAATTTTATCAACCAACACTCCTCCTTACCGTGGACTTAGGAAATTTGAGAAATGCCCTACAAGTGGAATTTAATTTTGGGGAGAAAACGACCTAATAGGAATTCGAATTCAGGACGTTCTGCTCTGATATCATGTGGAATTTATGCTAAACCACCAATCAACCCAAAAGTTTAAGCTGAAGGGTTGAGGTAGATGTAATTATATCAACCAACAGTTCACATTGTGCATCTCCATGTAGATTTTAACTTTGAAACTTTTTGAACTTCATCATTTATCAGCAGTATGTAAAATCATCTGATTTTATGAACTATAGGTAAAAAGTTCTGGAATTTATTCCACTTGCAACCGATGCGTGATGAGATGGTAACTATTAAAAACTTTCTTTAAAATCATCATTTTGATACTTGGACTTCAGGATATTATTTTGCAAAGTCTATCCCATTTAACCTTTTCTTCTAAGTCCCATTTTATTTTTACAGGGAGAGATTCAGTATTTTATCGGCGTACAACTAGATGGAAGTGATCACGTGGAACCTTTACAAAACCGCCTTTCTGAGACCACAGAGCAGCAGAGTTCCAAGCTGGTATAACTTTGTTTTTCTTTTCCTTTTTACTTGTCATGCTTTGTTCTCTTCTCATGATCCTTCCCTGACTTATTGTGTAAAAAAAAACAAGTTGAAATTTGATTTGATGTTAGTTACCTAAAACTGTCTAAAAAATTACTAGGCGACGAAAGAAGATTGATCATTAGCATTTGGTCTCAGTGTTTTAAAAAGTCCAAGGCGCTAAGGCGTAATGGCCTTCTGGAGCTTGAGGCATAAGGTGCACCAAGAGGCGCGAGCTTTTTTAGTTAATGCGCATTATATAAAAACACACACACACACATATATTATATATATATTAGAAAGTGTGGGCATCCATCTTCAATTGGCAATGAGAGGAGTAGCCCACTCTATCTTATATATATGTTGAAGAACCTCCACCTTACCAATGTGGGACAT
>JBBMEG010000004.1:4469784-4487324 GCA_037832605.1 Cyclanthera cordifolia
ATATTAATTTTTCTACAAATAATAATTATCTAATAATTATTAATTCAATTAATATATCTAACATATTTAATTAATATTCTCCATTAAACAAATATGCCTAATATATTTATTAATTCTGCCTTAAATCATTATCCAATAATTATTTAAACTTTAAATATGTTCAACATACTATTCGTTGAGTTCTCTCAATAATTATCCAATAATTATTTGTAATTAATTTATCCTTATTAATATTTATCCAAAATATTTAATATATCCAATATATTAATTAGTTAAGTTTATCCATTAAACTTAGCACTTCTATTAATTATGTCCAACATAATTAATTTGTGAATTTGAACTCTTCAAATTCCTTTTCTAATAAAATATTGTATCAGTAATTGATCTAGCTCGATGACTAGTGGACCTATAGATTGGAAGCTATAACAACTTGGGATCCAATCTCTGCTCGTTAAGGTTGTGTTGAACTCTCTCGCACTCTAGAAAAAGTTAACTTCCACGGATATAATCGGTCATTTATCATATGATCCTTCACGGGCTTGTTCATAATTCATAGCTGGGACAATAAATCCATTATACCCTTGTGATTACATCTTTCTCCTTAAGCGCCACTGATTCGTCCAATGAACAAGCTGTTTATAGTCAGACTATAAATCAGTGTCCTCTCTGACCAATGAGAGGCGGATACCTTTTGTTCAAGTCCTATAATCAGTTCTTAAGGGAACTACTGTAGGACTTGAATTCCTTCTTGTGACGTTGCGTTCCCAGCTACTCACTACAACAATCTCCAACGAGAGAGACTTATTGACCCAGTGTTGTCATACTGGTCTCATCCATGCATATCTAAGGACGCTTTCATAAAGTAGAAGTTCGCAACCCACTCAGGATTAAGAGTGAATCCACATACAATCATCCTTAGTGAAGTAGTTGATACGAGTCTATAATGGAATTATTAGCTCGATCATAAAACTTCTGGTCCAGTCATATGCAAAAACTCCTTTTTGCATAGACGCCCCCATTTACATGTCTCAACGTGAATAACCAGGATCAGATTGTTTGCAACTATTGCAAAGCAGGCCGCACCCAGAGTGTTACCAGGACTTAGGCACCCTAGCCTTAGTCCATATACTGTAGATCATTTAGGTTATAAACTTGGAGCTACATCCACTTGTATGTCCCACATACTTGTCCAAGTGTTCATATAAATAACCAAGGGTTTATCAATGTTAATCCAATTAATGTGATAACGTTGAATGACGTATGAATATTAAATACGCAAATTTATGAAAAAATAATAATTTTTATTAATAATTGAAAATGACAATAAATGTTCTAACATTAAATTCTCGTTCTTAATACAAACTACTAGGCTTTTAGGGCACAACCTCCCACTTGCACTAAAGCCCTAGTAAGATTATTTCATGTTTAGCTAAAACACCAAGTCCCACACTTGCTCTAGACTGCAGAAGACGCCTCATGTAGACCCATACTCCTTAGGTGACCCTCGAACACTTTAGCCGGGAGAGTCTTTGTAAAAGGATCAGCAACATTGTCAGTCGTATCAATTTTGTGACAACCACTTCGCCCCTCTGCACTATCTCTCTTATGAGGTGATATTTTTCTCTCTATATGCTTTCCTCTTTTATGGCTTCTAGGTTTCTTAGAATTAGCCACAGCCCCGATGTTATCACAGTATAAAGTGATTGGCTTATCCATTCCTAGAACCACTTCCAAACCTGCTAGGAAGTTTCCTAACCATATTGCCTCTTTTGCTGCTTCGCAAGCAGCCACGTAGTTAGCTTCCATAGTGGAGTCTGCAATGCATACTTGCTTGATGCTTTCCAAAACTATAGTTGCGTTGTTAAAGGTGAACACTGATCTTGATGTGGATCTTCTAGAGTCCTTATCAGTTTGAAAATCGGAGTCTGTGTACCCAGTAAGGATTTAATCTTTAGAATCATACACAAGCATATAATTTCTCGTTCTTCTAAGATACTTGAGTACATTCTTAATCGTTGTCCAGTGATCTAATCCTAGATTTGACTGATATCTACTGACAATGCCTATCGAGTAGCATATATCAGGTCTTGTACACAACATAGCGTACATCAAGCTTTCTACCACCGATGCGTAGGGTATCCGTCTCATTTCCTCAACATCTTGAGGTGTCTTAGGAATGTTTTCCTTAGACAATGATATTACATGTCTAAAAGGTAATTGGCCTCTTTTGGAATCTTTCATTCCATATCTGACCAATATCTTATCAATATACGATGCCTCAGACAAGACTAGCGATCTTTTAGACCGATCCCTTATAATCTTGATCCCAAGAACATATACGAAGCGTCACCCAAATCCTTCATTTGGAATTGGTTAGCTAGACATTGCTTGATTTTAGTCAACATTCTTACATCATTTCCAATCGCTTATATATTACATCTTCATAAGCTTACCAATGCATAAGAAAATATACAAAGTTATGTATGTCATAATTTATTTATAATATTAGCATAACAGGCCAAGAAGAGTATAGAATGTTTATGGCATTAGAAAAGTAACACAGATGAAAGATTACATGAAAGAAGAAGGTACATGATACATATCAAGAAAAGATGGCCACAAATTTTGAAGAGTTAACCTTCCAAACTCATAATGCACTCATTCATCCAAAAGACACAATGAATCATAAAATTTAGATTCATTTAGCTCATTTATGAATTATGTATCAAATTAAGTTCATGTGTTCATATTTAATATAGTTTATGTATGAATTTAAAGGGATATGGGCTGAATTATGTTATTATTGAAGGGTTGTGTCCTTTCTTAATGACTATTCAATTAGATATATATGATTGTTATTTTGTAAAAAGAAAAGGAAAATATTGGGAATATCAAAACTTGTGTTTCAACCTATTTGGTGTTGCCTTTCTTTCAAATCTTGCTTTAGATTTAAAGTTTAATCAATTCATTGGATTAGTTTTGATCAAACTAATTTTGGAGTGAGTTGTCTTAGAATCTAAGAGTGACCATTATAGGTTCTAATTGTGGTCTAAGAGTCATTCCTCGTTCTAACTTAACTCTTGGTTGAGATCTACAAAGATATGAACAAGCATTACAAAATGATGAAGGTATGTTAGATTTAGTTGGACAAGAAAGACTAGTTGGAAGAAGAGGTCATGCCAGGGAAGGAAGACATAATCGTGCATTAAATATCATACAACCGAGAATGATGAAAATATACAAAAGTTTTTTAGGCCATAATTTATTTATAACATTAGCACAACAGGCCAATAAAAGTATAGACTATTTATGGCATTAGAAAAGTAACACAGTTGAAAAATTACACGTAAGAAGAAGGTCCATGATACATATCAAGAAAAGATGTCCACAAATTTTGAAGAGTTGCGACCTTTAAAATTCGGAATGCACCGATTCATCCAAAAGACACAATGAATCATAAAATAAAAATTCATTTAGCTTATTTATGAATTATGTATCAAATTAAGTTTGTGTATTCATTTTTATTATGGTGGAAAAGAAATCAAACGGTTTTTCAAAATATTAGTATTTTCAGAGTTTGAAGGCTAGAATTTGCGAAGGTAAAAGCTTGATCTTCATGGTGCTCTTCATCCAAGCTCTTTGAAGGATTCTCTATTCAAGATATTTCTACCAACTGGGATGTTCTTATTTAAATTAGTTTTTGTCGGTTTCTTCTATGTTTCCTACATTTTCTTTTGTTTTTCTCAGCTTATTTCTGTTATTGTTTTTGTTTTTCCTCTCTGTGTTTTGTAATTTTGAGCTTAAGTTCTTTTCATATTCTTAATAAAAAGTTTGTTGGTTTGTAAAATAAAGAAAGAAGAAAAAAAGTGAAGAGCGTTGGTTGATAATTACTCTAACTTATGAACTTAAAGTTTTGAGTTGATTTGTGATTTAAGTTGAGTAGAGTTGGCCACTAATAGCATGATAAGTTGATAATGAGAACTGAGAAACTGTCTTCGTAGCAAATACTACCATTTGATGGTTGTTTTACACAGATTGAGGAGAAGATTGACTGAATCTGAAATACTTTTGAAGAGACAAAGTGCGTATAAATCCTTCAAAACTTGGATGGAAGGACGTTTTCCAGTAACTTCAAAACAGTATAAGTTTTTACCTTTGTATAAGGAGAAAAATGTGGTCAAAATGGCAGGCAGTGGCCTGCATCTTCAACAGGTGCTGTTAAACTTTCCATTATGTAACTCAGGTTTGACGTCAGAGGGAGAAGGCCTAGAGAGAAATCTTTATATTGTTGTGCTTAGAGTGAATATAATAACCACGAATTAATTTGTAGTAGAGTCAAATAATTTTATTTAAAAATAGATGAAGTGTATGTAAATTGACATGCACGAATATAAAAGAAAAGAACGATAGGAATGGTCATTTAGACTTCGAGGGCAGGCACGGAATTTGAGAAAGAATGGTAGGATGCAAATTATTTTTAAATTTTTTGTTGATCCACATGTAAGAGTTGGTCAATTGCTTCATCAATACAAATATTTTTACTTTTTTTGGGATCCAAGCGTGTTTACCGCAGTGCTTCCTAGAGGCAAAGAAACTAGGAGCAAAAACTAGAACCAGTTGATAGACTTTGTAAGTAGTTGTAAATGAATTACTTGAGCATTTAATCAAAGTAATGAATGCTGCAACCGTATTTGTAGTTTTGAGTTGGCCGGCTACAAGCTATATAGTTGTTGAGAAACCAAACAATTGTAAAGCAAAACTTGTCTCCTTCTTCACTCCACCTTACAAAAACCCCCCCCTTCAATTATTTCTTGAAGCTCGAAATCTTCCATGGGGATTTGTGGAATTGTTTGAAGTTCAACGTGGTGGTTGCCCCATAAGGCAGCAAACCCCAAGTGAAGCAGCTGAGTTTTGAAGCAACTAAGATTCAAACTTGATGGATTTTATAAACATTGTAAGCTGACCCAGAAGAAGAGTAATTAATGAAAATAAATTCTCTCATTTGATCTAAATCTTGCTCTTACCATCTGCCTTTCTTATGAATTTGAACAAAGACAGGTCCCTCATAAGGAGCAAATGTTTTGATTTGGATTCGAAGAAGAAGAAGAGGAAGATGATGGAGGAGAGAAAGTCGTCCCCTGTATCGGATGTTGGGGCTTGGGGTATGAACATAATCAGCTCGGTGGGCATTATCATCGCCAACAAGCACCTCATGTCCCAAGCTGGCTTTGCCTTTTCCTTCGGTTTGTATCTCTTCTTCTTTTTCATTAATGTATCTCTTCCATTTCATAAATTAGTTGGTTTGATCCAAGCCAACTCTTGTGTTTCAGCTACAACTTTAACTGGATTTCACTTTTCTGTAACTGCATTGGTTGGTTGGATTTCGACTGCCACTGGCTACTCCGAATCCAAAACTATTCCCTTCTGGGAGCTTCTTTGGTTCTCGATTATCGCCAACACATCGATAGCAGCCATGAACTTCAGCCTCATGTTAAACTCAGTTGGATTTTATCAGGTTCAATTCTCTCCCCCTTGCTCTTAGTTGTCATGTCATGTCACTGAAACTTATCAACGATAACGAAACTACGTTGCTGCTCTATCTGCTTGTAGATATCAAAGCTAAGCATGATACCAGTGGTTTGTGTACTGGAGTGGATTCTTCATAGAAAGCAATACTCAAGGGAAGTGAAGATGGCTGTTGCCGTGGTCGTTGTCGGTGTGGGAGTCTGTACAGTGACTGATGTGAAAGTCAACGTCAAAGGACTTATCTGTGCCTTGGTAGCAGTCTTGTGCTCATCACTGCAACAAATTGTAAGAACTCTCTTTTCTCCCTACAAATTGTAAGCACCTGACTTTGAAACATCAAGCTTAACACACTTTTTCATTGATTGTTTAGTCTATAGGTTCATTACAGAAGAAGTACTCAATAGGATCCTTTGAACTACTAAGCAAGACAGCTCCCATACAAGCACTTTCCCTTCTATCACTTGGTCCTTTCATTGACTATTGCCTCACTAGCAAATCTCTACTTTTATACAACTACACTCTCGGCGCATTTGTAAGTCATTCTTCCAATCTCTATTTGTTGAATTATGTTCAATCTCCAATCAATCCAAAAGTTGTTGATGGATTGGGGTAAATTTAATTAAATCAACCAACACCATTCAAATCTTCAATCCTCAATCCTCAATGAATATACTGCAGTGTTTCATATTGCTGTCATGCTCTCTGGCTGTGTTCTGCAACATCAGTCAATACCTGTGCATCGGACGATTCTCGGCTGTGTCATTCCAGGTCTTGGGCCATATGAAGACGGTATGCGTGCTGATGATGGGGTGGCTTATCTTCGATTCGGAGATGACAATGAAAAACATATCAGGTATGGTTGTTGCTATTGTTGGGATGGTTGTTTATAGCTGGGCAGTTGAGATTGAGAAGCAGGCCAATGCAAAGGTCATCCCTCAAACAAAGAGTCAACTTTCGGATGAGGAGTTGATGCTGTTGAAGGAGGGGATAGAAGAGAGTGGTTTGAGAGATGAAGAGCTTGCTCAAGTCTCAAAATAATAAAATCAGTGAATTTTCTTTTTCTTACTTACTAAATGTTTATTGTAGAGAGTTGAGTTGATCCATAAATACAGAGATTGTAACATTTGTATTTGAATAAAAGTAGTTGAAATTGATGTGCACATTGTATGGTGGTTGAGTGGCAACATGAAAATAGCTTTTTACTTTTGTTACTGAACCTTACTAATTCATGAGGAACTCTCATGTATGATGCTCTCAATCATATCTCGTTCATCCGAAACAAGGAAAAAACTAAAAACCAATTGAATCTATGGGGTTGTGATTCCCTTCCTAGCCCATATGATTTAAGTGGTCAATTAAGTTGTGCTTTTACTTATAAGTCATATGAGAGAGAGTTAGAAATGGAAGTAAAACAACAGCTCTTCAGAACCCATGGAGGCCAGGCGCTTTCTCTGAATCTCGTCCACTCAAATTTGTCTGGATGAAGCTATTATAGTTCATCTTCATACCATTTTCACACACACTTAGCCCGAGAGAAGCACTGTACCCGAATGATCGTATAGATAATGGCGGCTTTCAATTCCTTAGGAATTAGGCTCAACAATATCCATCATCATGGTCGTCGTTGTCGTCGTTTTTCTCATGCTTCTTTCTGCTCTGAATTCCCTGCTTCGGCCTTCTCTTCCTCGATTTCTACTCCAAATGATCCCACGAACACTATCCCTTATGGAACTGAAAATCGTGTAATGGGCTGTAGCAGCTACGGCAGTTTCTTGGGTCTCTGTTTTTCTCTTCGCCCAAAACGAACTGGGTTACGTTTTAAGTCCATTTTTGCTTTGCCCAGCAGCGAAGAATCTAAATCCCATGTTCCGGTTTGCAGCGACGGCCAGTTTAGTGTAAAACAGAGCGAAGAAGATGAAGATGTTGAAGAAGAAGACGAAGAAGAAGAAGGTATTCCCGTTGGAATTGGGAGTTCAACAATTATATCGTCGTGTTTCGTTGGTCTTCTTACGGGCATCGGTGTCGTGCTCTTCAATAACGCAGTACTTCGTAAACCCCATTTTTTTCCTTCAAATTCTCTGTTCTTTTCATGAAGTTAGCACGTAGTTAGGCGAAGGAAACTGTATATAGTGGGACGAAGCTCTCATTCCCGGTTATCAATAAAAAATAAATAGTGAAGGAAACTTGAAAATATTCTGCTGATTGTCCTTATTCAACAACTTCAGTTTTAGTAATTTATTGTGATTTTTTTTAATGATTGAAGGTGCATGAGATTCGTGATTTTTTCTGGGATGGAATTCCTAATAGAGGGGCGTCCTGGTTAAGAGAAATGCCTGTTGAAGATACCTGGAAACGAGTTATATTGGTTCCTGCTTGTGGGGGCTTTCTTGTTAGCTTCTTGAATCTGCTTAGAGATGCTACTGATGTGCCAGAGGGCCGATCTCAAGACGACGTCACTTCCACGAAATTTGGAGTTCCAGTTTCCATTGCTAATAGGTTTAAGGCTGCATTGCAACCTTTCCTTAAGGCCATTGCTGCTTCAGTAACTCTTGGTACGGGTAACTCTTTAGGACCAGAGGGTCCTAGCGTGGACATTGGTACTTCCGTTGGCAAGGGTGTTTCTACTGTGTTTGAGAAGAATTCTAGAACAAAGCTTTCTTTGATAGCTGCTGGATCAGCTGCTGGCATCTCATCTGGTTGGTCCTTTCTTTGCTATATGCTTGTTGTTAGTTGATTCATACATGGGTTGGTGAAAGAATAATTTCTGCTATTAAATTTGCCTTGCCTCCATTATATGAATGTTGCTTAGCTTAAATGAAATGACTCATAACTAATAAGAATTCCTTCCTATGAAATGTTTGGTTGATGGCTAATGAGACACTTGTTCCTCTTATGTTCTGTTCCGAAAGTAAATGTGTCCATGTGTTGCTCGTCTTGTGTAGTCTTATTTAGTGAATGATTGCAAGGAACTCATTTCTGTTTCCTCTGTTGAAGTTTCTCTTCTGTGTTGTTAGGGTTTAATGCTGCAGTTGCTGGGTGTTTTTTTGCTGTTGAGTCAGTTTTGTGGCCATCTCCTGCAGATTCCACTCTCTCTCTCACAAACACCACTTCAATGGTAATATTAAGTGCTGTAATAGCTTCTGTAGTTTCACAAGTTGGTCTTGGAGTTGAACCAGCATTCAAGGTCCCCGAATATGACTTTCGCTCGCCAAGTGGTAAACTAATAGTTTTAAGTTTGAAAATCAATGCTGTCACATAACATAATGGATCCATCTTTCTCTTTTAGGGTTTATATTTGACAAGCAAGTACTCTATAAGAGCTATTTAACTCGTTTCAGAGCTTCCACTATATCTGTTGTTGGGTGTCCTCTGCGGCTTGGTTTCATTGAGCTTTTCTAAATGCACATCTTATATGCTTGCAACCGTCGACAAATTTCATAAGGACTTCGGTGTGTCGAGGGCTTTGTTTCCTATTCTAGGTGGCTTCGCTACTGGACTGATAGCCTTGGCATATCCTGAAATTTTGTACTGGGGCTTTGAGAATGTTGATCTTTTGTTGGAATCTCGGCCATTTGTGAAAACTCTATCAGCTGAATTATTGGCCCAGCTTGTTGTCATCAAGATTTTGGCCACATCCTTGTGCAGAGCATCTGGGCTAGTAGGAGGGTACTACGCGCCGTCCCTGTTTATTGGAGCTGCAACTGGAATGTCATATGGAAAATTCATTGGCATTGCACTTTCTGAGCCTAACTCTGTAATTGACTTCTCCATTTTTGAAGTTGCATCACCTCAAGCATATGGATTGGTACTGTTCTTCATTTGTATCCTGAAGTCTCATAGTTTTACTGTCATTTTTGTCGTACTAAGTACAACACATATGACTGGCATTCCCCTGGTTTTTATTACTGAGGTTTGGATGGATCTTGTAGATAACTCTAGATGTCAAGAGCTCCTTTGGTAATTGGTACCATAATAGATTTTTCTAATTTTATTCAGTACCGTCCATGAGAATGACGTCTTGGTTCTTGTGTTTGATACATGGGATTGAAACCCTATGCAAGAATTTGACATCTATAGATTCTTTTGTGATAGGAAAGTCATAGTTCTAGATTAGAGGGCGAGTTTCACCATTTCATTGGCATCTGTAGATTATTTTTAGCATTTCATCATTGTCCTTGCAACCCAATTAATTGCCTTAAATAATTCGTTGTATAGATGTATACATATTCCTAGATTAACAACTCTTTAGCAGAATGCTTGCTCTGTATAGTTCGTCTGTCTGATCTTTTGTTTTCACCTTCACTGTTTCTGCAAATGACCGTTGCAATATGTTGATTTATATAAATTATCCCATCAATTAAGCTTTAGCTTTAGAGTTGATGGGTGATTTAACCTGATTTAATACTATGCAAGAGGTCTTGTGTTTAAATTCGTGGCGAATTGTTTCACCCATTTCATATTGATTTCTACTTAATGACCATTCTCGAATTTTGAAGTCCACAAGTAAGAGATATTGGTTGATATAATTAAAATTTTACTTTAACTTATCAATTTAAGCTTTGGGTTTGGTTGGTGGTTGGATTGGCGATTTATCATGATTTAAGATATTCAAAATTCAAAGTGGTTTGGTTGCAGGTTGGAATGGCTGCTACTCTTGCCGGGGTTTGTCAGGTGCCCCTTACTGCTGTTTTGTTGCTTTTCGAGTTGACGCAGGATTACCGAATTGTTCTTCCATTACTTGGAGCCGTGGGGGTGTCATCGTGGATAACGTCTGGACAGAAAAGGAAAAGAAGTTCCCAGCAGGCAAAGAATCCCCCCCAACGAAAAAGTCTTAGTACAGAACAACCTACAACATATGACAATAATGCAAATGACCAATCTTCCAATTATGCAGACGAGGGAAAGGAAGCTTACCAAAGTGACCTCTGTGAAATTGAAAGCTCACTTTGTGCATATGATTCTGAGAGCGAAATGGTAGAGTTGGAAAGGAAAATATACGTGTCCGAAGCCATGACAACAAGATACGTTACCGTCTGCATGGGTACTCTCGTAGTAGATGCAGTAAATCTCATGCTGGCAGAGAAGCAGTCCTGTGCATTTATTGTGGATGAAGAAAATAATACTTTGATTGGCATATTGGAGCTTGAAGACATTCAAAAGTTGAGCAAAAATGCAAAATCAAGAAGTGAACAGCTAAAGGTGAGATTCAATTCTACTATTGTTGAAGAATCTCGAATGGACATATTTACTTGTGTAAACATGGATACCTGACAAATTATTTTTTTTGGACAGGAGGTAGTAGTCTCTGAGATTTGCTCAATGGATGGCAAAATATGCCGAGTAGCGTGGAGTGCAACTCCGAGTATGGATATTGGAACAGTGAAAACGATAATGAAGAATCTTGGTGTGAGCCAAGTGCCAGTGGTGAAAGATCATATGGGTTATCTTGTGGGTGTTTTAGACTGGGAGTGTATTGATCTCACTTGCAGGTATGCTGAAAACATTGAAGTAGAACTTGGGAATTTCTTTATATATGACATTCCACCATTTTGTTTGTTGGTTAATGCAGAATTCTTGCAACAAAAGAATCTCTCGGCTGATAATGGTTTGTTTTACACACGGTATTGAGTTAAGAGCAAAAACAAGTGGAGCGTGACAAAAGCTGCATGCAAATCTTGGTTCTTTGTGCAGCAACCTCATTATTTTGTTTGCAAGTCAAGCCACATGGTGGTGTGGTGACCTTTCCGGATAAGATTGTAAGTCATCACCACCACAGTTAACACACACCATTGCGTCCATTTTAACACCTCAACTCCCAACACGCAAAACAAATCCTTGTCATTTTGACCTCTGTCCGGTGTAAAATGTGTTCATAATTTCCTCTTTCAATCTATCCTCTCTCCTTACAAAAGTTGACTGTAAGAAAATTAAACGTTTACTCATTAATATCCAAACGTTTTATTATTTTTACAAGAATTGAGATTGAGAATTATGTTTCTCATGCATTTATGCCTTAAGTTAATCTTGATAGAAAATTACAATTTTTTTTAAGGGCGTGTTTGGCACAAGTATTAACACCGATTAACGTTTAATTCTTGTGTGGTAGACGAACTAAGTTAACCCCCACATATTTCGTTTTTCAAAATTCTGTTTAATCATGTTTTTCAAGCCTTTTATTTTAATTTGAAACTTATATTTAAAATTTTATTTGAATTTTTTTTATCAACCGTTAATATTAAATATAATATAAATTTTCTAATTTATCAAATAAAACATAATGAATGTCATTATTATATATAATTTAAAAATATCCTTTTATAAATTACAATTTATTAAATTTCAAAAAAATCAACAATTATTTACATGATTTAAAATTAACAATTTATTATCATTTTTGTGTAGTTAGTGGAGAATTTATACATTTTTGTTTCACTTCGTTTTCTTTGAAAACATTAATTTATTGCTATTATATCATGAGTTAAAATTTGAGGAAGGATTGAAAGAAAAACTTAAATTGGGTAATTTACTTCTTATTTAATTAATATTATAAAAGATGAGTTTTATTCGGTGAAGAATTTAAAAGATAAGTTAACATAAAATTACTAGACATACTTTACATAATTATATATGTATTTTTGAAAATATATAACTAATTTTGAATTACATATCAAATTTTTAATACTTTCTATAATTAGTTATTATAGAATCTCAATAACTATAACTAACACATTTTCGAAAGTCTAACAAACTATCATAGAAGTAATTATCATGAAAGCTATTAAAAATGATCATAAATCACACATATTAGTAGTTATTTTCTAATTTAATACAAAACTAACTTATGAGATATTATATATTTTTTAGATTTTTAATAATAGTCAACTTAAAATAATAATTTAAAAAAAATAATACTTTTATGGAAAAAGCTCAAAATTATAATTAGTTGGAGAAATGAACGGCATGATGTTACCATTTTAAATGAAATATATTTTGTCATTTATAATTGTGAACGACAAAAATGAAAAGTAAAAATAATAGTATGAATCATTTAAACAATGTTTGAAAAAAATGATAAATAAAACTCAACTTAAATAATTAACACTCATTTTACTTAATTCCTGCACCAAACAACACTCAACTTAAGTTAGTCCAACTTAAGTTAACACCAAATAAATACGGATTAACTTAACTCCCAACTTAACTTAATATTCAACTTAACTTAACTCATCTTAACTTAATCATAATCCCTCCACCAAATACGTCATAATTTATATGTGGCTAGTATGTTCAAAAATTGAATAATTTCACTCATGATCTTTCAATAATGCTCAATTTTAGTTATTGAAATAACAAATCATTAAATATAGAATATAATGGTGGTTCGAATAATTTTAAGTTTTATTATATTAATAAATTGATTATTGTACTTTTTGACGTTAACTTAATTTTGAAAAAACTAAATATAAAAATAAACTAAAAAAAACATTCAAGAACTAAAAATGAGAATTATTGAAATGTTAAGGAGTAAAAATATTTAATTTTAAAATATTGGAATAAACTGAAATTAATGAGTATTATTAAAATGTCAATAGTAAAGTATTCAATTTTGAAACATGATACATAAATTAAACCTCAAATCTAAAGACTATTTTGACAAAAAAGAATGAATAAAAAAAAAGTGAATGTGGAAAATAAAACTATTTTGAATGTCCATCATCATTTCTAGAGATGTTCATTTTCTCTGCAGCGTAAGGGTTCCGCTGGGACTCGCCCTGAACCAGGGAGTGAGCGGGAGAAGTCGTTCCCCAATTCCCCACCCGACCCCACCCAGTCCTTCCACATCTCTACTCATTTCTATTCATTCGTACAGAGTGCGTCGTCTACTTTTTCATTCGTGTGAAGCTCACGCGTAAAAAATGGCCTACCTTCTCCTACTCGCCTCTCTGTAAACTTCCATTGATGTTGCTACCAAATTCTGACGAAGAAGAAAAAGATCATGAAGAAGAAACCTCTATTTTCAACTTCTATATAACAAACCCTAAACCGCCTCATTACACTCACACTCAAACGAAATGGAGCAGAAGAAGGCTGAAACCAAAGGTAAAGTGTGCGTAACTGGAGCATCAGGGTACTTTGCTTCTTGGCTTGTTCAGCGATTGCTTTCGTCTGGTTATCATGTGATTGGAACCGTTAGGGATCCAGGTTTCTATTTTATATATCTCTCTCTTTTGCTCTTCTTACTCTCTCGTGCTTTGAGAGTTGCGAATGATTAGGGCATACATAATTTCACGGATTTATTCAATGTGTAGGGAATGTGAGAAAGGTTGAGCATCTATGGCGTTTGGAAGGAGCTAAGGAGAGGCTCCAACTCGTCAGGGCTGATTTGATGGAACCTGGGAGCTTTGATGATGCTGTAATGGGATGCCATGGCGTTTTCCACACAGCTTCCCCTGTCTTGGATGCAACCCATTCCAAGGTATGCTGTAATTGTTCTAACTTTACTGTTGCTTCCTTTTTAAAGTTTGTGTGTTAATAACATTCATTGTTGTCATTTACCCTTGTATCATAATCATTGAACTCAATGGAACAACATGACATGGATTTTCAAATTTATTGTTCCTCTTTACTGAATTTGAAAGAGGTACTAATACATTTTTTTCCTTCCTAATCCATCTTTGTAAAATTTTAGGCAACATTGTGG
Organism: Cyclanthera cordifolia; assembly: GCA_037832605.1. Classification (NCBI taxonomy): domain Eukaryota; kingdom Viridiplantae; phylum Streptophyta; class Magnoliopsida; order Cucurbitales; family Cucurbitaceae; genus Cyclanthera; species Cyclanthera cordifolia. The sequence goes on from JBBMEG010000004.1 coordinate 4,484,012, forward strand.
GGGCCCTTTCTCGAAAAATTCGTAATTTATCATCTTTATTTATAGAATGTGTTTGCATTGTTGACGTATTGGAGTTAAATGCATCAATGTTTTGATTAGTCCAAAAGTAGAGAGATGGAGAACTATTTGAGGAGGGACTCGTGAAGTCCTCTGTTCCAGAAGAAGGTTGTTTATATTGCAAACACATTCAACCGAAAAAGCTTAAGCTAAGTAGATACCGTACTAAATTACCACTCAACCACAATAGTATCTCTTAATTTCATACCGCCTTAAAATTACCACTCAACCCTAAAAGCTCAAGCAAGTAGATGATAGGTAGTTTAATATTTGACGATTCACATTCTCTAAAATGAATATCCGGACTTTGAATATTGTTTGCCATTCGAAGATCATGTACTGTTTTCCAAAGTAAATGGTAGTTCTGCTTGATTTTCTGAGAAACTCTATCCCTTTTACATTTTCTTGGAATCCAAACAGGAAGACACTCTGAAACCAGCTGTTGAGGGGACATTGAATGTGCTACGTTCATGCAAGAAGAACCCATCTCTAAGGCGTGTGGTGCTCACTTCATCTTCCTCAACTGTTAGAGGAAAGGAAGATAACTTTGACCCCAAAATACCATTGGACGAGTCATCTTGGACCTCTGTTCAATGGTGTGAGAGGCTTAAGGTTCACATCCTATCATTCTATCCAAATAATCTCTCATCCTTTTGATAAGCATTTTTATTCAGAAAACTGAATTTGATCATTAGCAAATTTCTTGATCTGTGATGTACTTCAACTTTTAACCTAGATTTCTAAAGAGTTTTAATGGAAAAAGAAAAATGAAATCGTTTTAAAACCCAATTTGACATGCCTGTTCTTAGCCATCATTTTGAATAATATATCGCATCTACATGGATTGGAAGATGGCTGTTAAATTGTAATTTGGTCAATATATAGAAAGTTAAAATTTAGTTCATATGACTTTAAAAAGTTTGTCTACTGTTAAAATCTACTAAAAAAATTGAATATGCAGTAGATTTTAATAGTAGATTTTAAGGTGGTTTTATCAGACCTTAGGAATAAAATTATATCTTTCGGAATCTCGACTAAATTCTAGCTTTTTTAAACGTAGGGACAAATTTTGTAATTTAACGAATTGTGCTGATGACCTCTTGATGTGTTTCTCATTTGTTTGCAAAAAAACTTGTGTGTACATCAAACCAAAGTTCTGGTATGCTCTTGCAAAAACTCTAGCTGAAAAGGCAGCTTGGGAGTTCTGCAATGAACATGGAATCAATCTGGTAACCGTGCTTCCAACGGTGATTATTGGCCCTAGTTTGCCACGAGATTTGTGTTATACAGCAAATACCGTCCTTGGCATTCTTAGAGGTGGGTGAAACTTCAATGGCTTTCAATTTCTCGGTCTTGGTTGGTTTGGAAGACTGAGAGTTTGTATGAACCAACGCACAGGGGAAGCAGAGCCTTTCGTGTTGCTTGGAAGGGTAGGCTATGTACACATTGATGATGCTGCCCTCTGCCACATTCTTGTTTTTGAGAACGAAGATGCCCAAGGAAGATATATTTGCTCCTCAGCTGTGCTGGAAGCCACCGACTTGGCTTCGATCCTATCGTCTCGCTATCCATCTTTCCCTATCAAGAAAAGGTTTAAGTTTTTCACCTTAACTATTGAGTTTTTCTTTTGTACAAAGGAACGAAAAAAGAAAGAATTTAGTCCCAACTATTTTGTTTTTAGTTTTTGGTTTTTGAAATTAAGACAACTACCCAATCTATGCTTTTCTTTTGACATCTACATTTTGTTTATGTTTTTAAAAATCAAAACAAAATTCGAAAATTTAAAGGAAAAAAGAAAAAACATCGAAAAACTTGTTTTGGTTTTTGAAATTGGTTAGAATTCAGATACTTGTTTGAGGGAAGATTAAATCTTTGTCAGAGAATTTGAGTGAAAATAAGTTAAAATTTGAAATCAAATGTTAGCAAACGTGGTTTTAGGTAACATGTGATAACCATGAATATCCAAAGCTTAATTTTGGAAGACTTGTTTAGAATGATATGAATATGGTTGAACATTTCAGGTGTAGGCCATCAAGCACACCATATTATGATTACGACACCTTAAAGGCTGAGAAGTTGGGGATGAAGTTCAAGTCTGTGGAAGAAATGTTTGATGACTGCATTGCATCTCTGTTGGATCAAGGCCATCTTTCTTCACCTTAAATTATACCACTCCCTCAAATTGGATAATCAAAATTCCAAACTCTTTAACCATACCTTATAGCTCCAAGTCTGTAGTATTTAGATACAAAATAAGGTTTACACTTGAATAATAAGAACCTCTTTACCGAATAATTTTCCCATTTTTTAAATATAGAATAATTATGAATAAATATGAATGTTTACACTCTTGTTTTAACTATATTGTCTTTTTAATCTAACTTTCATTCACGTAATAATAATGGTGGTTTGGGCCACATTTATGTAATCGAGTTTGAGTTATTATTGTCCAATCCAAGTTTGGTCAGTTCCCTCAAACTCATCGTTTCTCATAATTTGTATGCAACTTCTCCAGTTAGTTTCATAATTCATCTATGTGGTAAGGCGAATGAAACAAATTTGAATTAGCCAAAGATTGTAAATCTTATTAATGGTATTTTCCAAATATAAAATATAATTCAGCTATATAGGGTCCTATCTTGTTCCTTTTCCAGTAGATCTTGCAGTCCGGTTGCTACTTGGTTGTATGAGAATCTCCTCTCGCAAATTGCTTTGGTGGCGACCGAGGTGCAAATTCATTCCGTTTGGATTCTTTGTTAGTGAATATTGCAGGTTGTGCTACAAAAAAAAAGAAGGAAAAAAACAGCTTGTATCTTAAATATTTAGGGTATAAAAGAAAATGTTGCGGTAGAAAGCTTCAACATCCAGGCTAGGTGGGGTTACCTCAGGGACATGAAAGCTCATTGTCCTCCATTGAAATTGCATATTGGCAATCACTCACCACAAAAATATCATCACAAAAATATGTGGATCGCCCTGTGGCTACAATAATCACCACAAGTTTTTTTTTTTTTTTTTTTTTTTTTATTGTTAAATATATATATAGATATATAATTATTGTCCGAAAGCGACCCTCCATGACTTATTAAAGCAAAACAGTTATTACTGTTTTCCGTTTAGTTCATGGTTCCATGATAATTTTGTTTTCCATCTAAAGAAACCATTTCGTTTTTCACTTATTAAAACAAAACAAAACCACTTTATCAAAAAACAAAAAAGAAAATAGCAAACAAAAAACCAGTTAAAAGATATTTAT
>JBBMEG010000004.1:4489185-4515298 GCA_037832605.1 Cyclanthera cordifolia
TATAAAAAGGATTGGAACCTATGAATAAACTCAGATCATTCTGGTGCATTTGCTAAGTCTCAAATTTACAGTTCACAATCTGAAGATCGAAACTACTGAAACTATAATAAGTCTAAAGCTATTATATTCTATATTTGAAATCAAAATAAATCTCAAGTTCATCAAACGATTTACATTTCTTCGAACATCTTGTCGAACAACCCTATTAATTTTAAGTCCAATATTTGATACATTCATGTATTTTTTTTTTTTATTTAAATAATGAATTTATATAAAAAGTAATGTTAAATTAAATATAGAAGGTTTAATTTTTGTCAAATAACTAAGTAAAGATAAAATGCCTATAAGATGCAAATAAAAAGTTTATAAATCATCAAACAAAATGTAGAGACGGACAATTAAATAGTTTATATATAATATATATATATAGACACACATGTGTATTTGAAAGTTGATCGATTTATTAATCACGTTTAAAGTCCAAGGACATGTTGGAAAATTTTAGCGACTACTATAAATACGAATATGAATATCTTCCCAGTTTAGACTAAAATAGAACTGGTCGGCATTCAAATTTTAAATTATTAAAAGAACTAATTTATTCAAATTATTTAAATTATTCAAGAATTTTCCTTTTACTTATTTGGATTTTATGAGAGTGTATCATTTTCGTTTTTCTTTTGAAGGGTGGATCACTTGTTTTGTACTGCTAAATTTTGAATTATTTGACACGCTATTGTACATTTCATATTTCTGTAAATAAGATGATTTGTCATTATCAGAAATATTAATATCATGACAAACATTTTTGGATTTAACAAACAACACAATATATCAATATCACAAATAGCAATAACGAGATAAACATTTTTTGATTTAAAAAACAATACAATATATCACAAGTATACCACCTCAATTATTGTTGAACGAGTAAAAAAAGATTCTGAACGACAAAAAAAAATATAAAATATTTATCAAATAAATATATGAGAGAAATATACTGAAATCAAATTTTAAATGTCTATAAAAATTCGAATTAAAATTATAAAACATGCCACAAAATTTTCTTTTCTTTAAATGTAATTTATTATCACTCTTTTTTAATTATGTTGATGCCGAAAAATGATCAACGAATATACACATAAATTTTGTATTATCGAGGATAAAAAAGCCTGCAAAAAAGAACAATTTATGACCCACCGGTGTAGTGTGAACAATTTAGGACACACCGGTGTAGTGTGAGCCACATGGCCTCCGATGCCTAAGTCAGTAAGTGTTTAGGAGAGTAATTTAGAAGACTTTTTAGAACTTAGAATGGCTTAAGAATACTTAGCCTTTTGCTTAGTCTTGAAATTGAGAATGATATGACTTCTTGTAGTAGTCGGTTACGTAATCCGTGCAGCTCACTTACGGGCGGCTTAATGGTTGGTAGTTGGAAACGTTCGTCATTAAGTCGGTTATGAATACCGGCGTAACTCCTGACTGTTACCCTTTGGAGGTGTAACGACTTTGACTCATGAGTTACTTGGACTCGGTCAATCTTTGCAGGTCCTCACCTCTGCGACCGATCCCTTAGGGGTGCAACTCTCTCGTTGTAACGCTAGGACGCTACGAGTGTGCAACGTCTCCAAGCATTACTTGGACTTGGTCTACTTATCCACAAGAAAGTTCTAACCTCCACGACCAACCCACTCGGGCTGGCCTACTCGACCGTCCTCCTCAGAGGTCAGCTTTGGACTCAGTCAACCCTTACAGGTCCTCACCTCCACGACTAACCCACTCGGCTTGGCCTACTCGTTGTAACTGGGGATGCCATGGGGTACAACGTCTTCATGCGTTACTTGGACTCGGTAGACTCTAGGGGAGTCCCGACCTCCACGAACAACCCACTCGGGCTGGCCAACTCGGCGTAACTCCTGGTCGTTATCAGCGGATCCAATTGTTACTTGAACTCGATCGACTCTAAGATAGTTTTGACCTCCACGGGTTTCCTCTAAGGGGGTGTTCGCCTTCTTTTTCTTGACCCGAGAGGGTCGAGGCTGCAAAGGTCGACCCCTAGAGGGGCCAGACTTACATGGCCAACCCTCGGGGGGGGGGGGGGTCGGCGTTGGCTTGGCCAACCCATGGGGGGTATGCATGGACTCGGCCAACCCCCTGGGGGTTGAGACCTCCATTTGGCCGACCTAAGGGGGTCGGCGTGACCCCCGGGTGGGAATCCAGCCTTGTCCGAGTATTTCAGGATATTTTGGCCTATAACATTACCCACACTCTTCATTTCCCAGCTTCCAAAATCGTCAGATTTTGAAAAGTAGTTAGTCAATTGCTTTTTTCAACGCTTTGGGATGTTAAAGAGTCATCTCTTTATCCTTTATGGTAGGATTACTCTTGAATTTTACTTAGGCCATATTCTTTTTAAGAATATATTTTCCTAAATAATATTCAAAAAAATAATAAATATTAAAAATATTTGTTATAGGAACAATGATATTAAAAAGACCATATTTTTATTTCTAAGAATATATTTTCCAAGATAATATTTATATTCAAAGAAAAAATCACCTTCTCTTTTAAGGAAAATATTTATCCTTAGAGATTTTCAATAACTTATCTTTTCCATAAAAACCACTCTTCCAAAACTTCACCCTCATTTTTTACCCCCTTTGGCCGAAAATTGCCTCTCGATGGGCTAGAATTTTCGATTTTTCCAAAGTTTGGGAGGACTCGCTTTGCATTTTTTATTTTTGGAAAGCATCTGTCGTAGCTCGCCTTTTCGGTAAGTATCCACCTTTGTCCGACTTTATGCTAGTAAGTAGGTGTATGTTTGAAAGTTTTACCTTTCACTTAGGCTATTTTTTACAAAGACTGGCTTGTTAGAGTACTTCTTCGAGTTTTAGGCTACTCAGACACTTTTTACAAAAGTCTTGCCGGTTTAACCGTTTTTCAAAATTTTTAGGCTACTTCGGTACTTTTTACCAAAGTCTCGCCTGTTTAACTGTTTTTCGAAATTTTTAGGCTACTTTCGCAATTTTTACCAAAGTCTCGCACGTTTAACCATTTTTTTTGAAATTTATAAGTTACTTAGGCTTTCTTTTTCAGGGACTTTCCTTTTTCTAACCTCGCCATTCGCAGATAATCATTTACTTTTGCTCATATGGATCCTTCATCTGGTTACAAGATCGAGTCCCACCACCTTTGGGCTACCTCCTCTCTTAAGAGGACTCAGCGAAAAGCCCTGGGATTGGGATTTCAGATGGTCGCGTGCGTTATGACTCAAAAAATCGTAGATCACCTTAGGACCCAATCCTTATTCCAACTGAGATTACCCTTCAGCTCCTGCTGGCCTCAGAGACGTATACCCGACCTCCTCTGGGCTAGGTGGCACTTTACACCATCTTTGACAGAGGGGTCTGGTTGTCCCTTATACCTTCTCTTCAAGAGTTCATAGGTATGGTCGGGTTGTCTCCAGCACAGCTGGCCCCAATGCTTGGAACGTCTTTTTCAGCGTTCACAGCCTCTGGGTCTACACCGACTTCGAGGGTCCCTTCAGCGCCAGAGATCTTCTTTCACTTTACGGCTTATGCTAGCATCCTGATGTTAAGGTGGGCTGTTACCTTACTCCCAAAAGCAAACTTTCTCCCTTGGTGACGTGCCTCAATTTTCAGAAGAGGGGAAAGAACGGTGGTTTTTGGCTCGAGGACCAAGGGCGGCTCCAGGTGTCGAAGCTTTACTAGTCATTCCCACCGCCTTTGGAACATACGTTATATTTTACTTCGCCTTTGCTCGTCTACCTTTTCGCACCATACTCACACTTTTGTGTTGTTTATAGTGTACAGGAAGTTGAGTCCTCGCTCTCAGGTACTGAAGTTCTACGAGGTTGTTATGACCTACCTTGAGGAGGTCACCCGTAGTGTGCAATATTTAACCCCTGACTCACTGGCACTTTACAACCTTCTTCCAGATTCAACCATGTCGGCTGACTCAGATTCGAACTCACCCGTCCTACAGGAGGGATCGCTCCAGGTATGCTGCTTGCTCTTTTACATTCGCGTACTTTGAGTATTAGAAATTTTGGCTAACATTTTTACCCATGTTTAGCTCCCATAGACTACGAGCCTTCGTTGAGGCGCGTCTTTGATACAATGACCACCAGACTTCTCGCCCCCTCCCTTGGCCTCTCACCGACGACATGGTGGATCTTACTTCGGAGGGTTGTCCCCTTCTACCTAGTGAATACGGAGACCTTCCTTTTCTCGAGGTTATAGAGGACTTTAATGAGATTAAATAATCGGGTCGGACCCGAAGTTTGACAGACCCAGACTTGGATTTGACCACGTCCCTTCTCCAGCTCGGACTAGCTCTTGCCTGCCTCATACGCCTTTATGCGGCCTTCTTCCTGGATTTGACTTTTATCTTCTGTCAGAGCTGTACCGTCCTACTTTGGACGGGCAGTAGGAGAAGACCTTATCCTCTAAACTATGGAGTGAAATGGAATCTTCTTCGGCTCCCTTTCCCCTAGTAGACGCCTCCTAGGTTTTGAAGGAAGGGACCCGTCTGATGCATGGGGTATAACGACCCCACTTTTTACAACCATACGTTGATTAAAGTATGTAGGCTAACTTGTTACCTTGGTATTTGAAGGCATTCATGCATTTTGCCCCGGCTTCTCGTCATCTTTCTAAGGACTTGCGTCACACCCGCTCTTCTTTATCCACTAACTCTGATAAGCTTAAGTGGAAGTTGGCACATGCTCGAGAAGCTCAGCTAATTTCCAAAGCTGCCTTCCTCGACTTTCGAACTTCCCCTGAAGCGACTCAAAGTCTTGCTGCCTGTACACGCCAAGAGGACTTGTCCAAGATCGCTCGCCTTCGCCGAGAGTTGGCTTCCGCTAAAGGAAGCTGAAGAATGCCTCTTACTTTGCTAAACTCGTGAAGAGCTCTCCTGCCTTCGTGATTTTGGAGGACAACGTCGGTGACAATGCCATCGATTGGGCACTGGACCGAATTCAAGAGGGAGTTAGGTATGGAAACCTCCTTCCCTTTTTTCGATCTCTTTGTTCCAGCACTGTAGAAAAAGTCGTTGACCCTTCCTTGCCAGCCTTCGAATCCGGACTTTCAAGTGATCCACCCCAAGCCGCTTGCTATGATGCTCGCATCTGCAAAAGCGTGCCTGAAAGAAGTCAAGCCCTTCCAGCTAGGACGGTCCTGCCCAAGCCGGACTCAACCGACCAACTTCTAGTAGGCGCAGCTCCGGGGCCTTGATGACTATCTTTCTGTTGCTTTTCTTTTCTTGAAGCATTTTACTTTGCCAACTTTGTCTTTCCTTTAGGTTGTAAGCCGGAAAAGACTCCACTGTTGAGTTCTTTGGTGTTCGACATCACCTTTCTCAACACTAAGTCGCCAACTTGGAAGCACTTTGCCTTGACTCGGGAGTTGTAGTACTTGACAATTCGACCTTTGTACCGTGCCACCCTTATGTGGGTTGCGTGCCTTCTTTCTTTCAGGAGATCTAGACTCATCCACAATTGTTGGTCATTTTGAGTTGGGTCAAAAGACTCTGCGCGCGGGGATGGAAGTCCTATCTCGACCGAAATTACTGCTTCCGCCCGAAAGGCTCCCGAGTAGAGGGTTTCGCCTGTTGACATCCTAGGTATAGTGCGGTACACCTATAACACTTGTGAGAGTTTTTCCGCCTAAGACCCCTTCAAGCTTCCGAGCTCGGTCTTTAGATTCTTCTTGATGATCTTGTTTACTTGAAAGCTTTGTTGGTGAGCTAGTGATGAAAAGTTGTGTTGAATTGCCAGCTCATGCAGAATTACTGGAAAGCTTTGTTGTCAAAATTCTTTTTGTTATCAGTGACGAGGGTTCTAGGTATCCCAAACCGGCAGACTATGCACCTTTAGATGAACACCGTCACCTTCTTTTCGGTGATAGCCATCAGGGCCTCAACTTCGGCCCTCTTGGTGAAGTAATCCACTACTAGCACTACGAACTTGACTTGGCCTCGCCCAACTGGTATGGGTTCTATAAGGTCTACCCCTCATTGCGCAAACGACCATTGTCCCACCATGCTAGTTAGGACCTCGGGCGGCTATCCTTGGATGGTAGCGAACCTCTGGCATTTGTCGCATGCTCGAGTTTACTTTTTTCAGTCTTCGGCCATGGTCGGCCAAAAGTAGTCTTGCCTGACTAACTTCTTGGCTAGGGACCGTACAAGCCCTGCTAGTGACTGACACTAGTTTGCCTTCATGGTTGCCACTGAGGCCTTCGTGCACTTCCTGCATTGCATAAGTGGCCTCACTAGGGTCTAAGCATATAAGGAGAGGTAAAGAAACCCCCTCTTGTATATCTTATCCTCTTGCACCACGTACTTGGAAGCTTTGAACTTAAGTCGTCGGGCGTTTTTCTTGTCGTTTGGCAACTTCTCCTCCCTTAAGTATTCAAGGAAGATGGTCATCCATGTTGTTGGCGAGATTGGGGTTGCCTCGCTAATTTCGTGCAATAACTTAGTGATGATGCTAGGCTTGTATAGGATTCCTACTGGCACGGTCCTGGCCACCTCGATTTCGTAAGCGGCCGCTAACTTTGCCAAAGCATCGGCGTTGGAATTTTGGGACCTAGGTACTTGTTGGATTTGTACCTCTATGAACAATGCCAGTAAAAGCTTGACATTTTCTAAGTATGCAATCACTCGCTTTTCCTTAGCCTTGTACACCCCAAAAGCTTGACTAATGATCAATTGAGAGTTGCTCATGATGGTGAGCCTTTTGACCCCTATTGCAGTTCGGTGATTAGGGCTTCGTATTCAGCCTCAGTTTTTGACACTTGTAAGTTGAACTTGAGGGCAACTCGAGCCGGTCCCCTTCAGGTGACTGCAACACCAATCCAGCTCCACAGCCTTTGTTGTTTGAAGACCCATCAACATGAAGCGTCCACATCCTTGAATCTTCAAAGACTCAGATTTCCTCTGACTTCTACGGCGGTGAAGTGAGTTCCACAATATAATCAGCTACCGCCTGCCCTTTAATAGAGGGTTTGGCATAGTAGTGTATGTCGTACTCACTGAGCTCCAGCACTCATTTCATCAACCTCTCAGCAGGGTCCGACTTCTACAAGACTTGGTGTAAACGGAAGTTGGTCAGCACCACTAGCTTATGGGCTTGGAAGTATGAACGTAATCGCTTAGCCGATGTCACCAGTGCCAAAGCTAGTTTTTCAACTTCGTGATAACGGGTTTTTGCATCCACCATGACCTTACTGGTATAATACACCGATCGTTGGCACCTATCACTTTCCTTTATCAAGAGCGAGCTTACCGCCTTCTCTAATGTGGCCAAGTAGAGGAAGAGGTCCTCTTCTAGAACTGGCTTGGACAGGAGGGGTGCAGCGCCTAAGTAGGCCTTAAGTTCATCCAGGGCTTTCCCACATTGTGGGGTTCATTCGAACTTTCCCTTATTCTTTAAAATTTTAAAGAAAGGGAGACAGTTATCTATAGCTCGACTTTTAACGACTCAGGGTGGGTACCTTCCCGTTTAAGCTCTATAGTTGCCTCAGTATCTGAGGCGGTTCTAACTCCAGTATGGCTCGGATTTTTTCTGGATTCGCTTCAATCCTCTTTTGGTGTACGAGAAATACTAGGAACTTTCCCGAACGGACACCAAAGGCGCACTTGCTCAGATTGAGCTTCATCCTATATTGTCGTAGGGTGTTGAAGGCCTCCATCAGATCATGTTGATGTCCAGAAACCTGCTAACTTTTTACTAGCATGTCGTCCACGTAGATCGCCCTGCTTTTTCCAATAAGGTGGGCAAACATTTTTTTTGACCAGCCTCTAAAGGTTGCGCCCGCATTCTTCAGGCCGAAGGGCATTACGTTGTAACCATACAAGCCCCTCTTAGTGACGAAAGACGTCTTCTCCTGATCTACGGATGCATCCTGATTTGGTTGTACCAGGAATAGGCGTCCATGAATGTTAACAGCTCATACCCTACCGTCGCATCCACAAACTAGTCTATACGAGGCAATGAGAAGCTGTCTTTAGGACATGCCTTGTTGAGATCAGTGAAGTCAATGCACGCCTTGGAAGATGGGAGAGTCGTAGCAAGCATCTTGGGCTGGATCGCTTGGAAGTCCGGATTCGAAGGCTGGCAAGGAAGGTTCGACGACTTTTTTTGTAATGTTGGAACAAAGAGACTGAAAAAGGGAAAGAAGATTGACATGTTCCCTCCTGAATTTGGTTCAGTACCAACCAATGGCAGCTCGCCAACATTATTCTCCAAAATCACGTAGGCAAGAGAGCCCTTCACGAGTTTAGCCAAGTAAGAGGTGTTCTTCAGCTTCCCTTCAACAGAAGCGAACTCTCGGCGAAGGCGAGCGATTGTGGACAAGTTCTCATGGCGTATACGAGCAGCAAGAGTTTGGGTCGCTTCGGCGAAAGTTCGAAGGTCGACCAAGGCAGCCTCAACAACTCGCTGAGCTTCTTAAGCCTGTGCCAGCTCCCAGTTAAGCTTATCAGAGTTAGTAGACAAAGAAGAGCGGGAGTGACGCAAGCCCTCAGAAATGTGAGAGGAAGTCAAGGCAAAGTGCATGAAGGCCGGCAAAGAAGGGTCAGGAACCTTTGCTGCAGTTGTGGCGCAAAAAGACTTGGAGAGAGACAAGAGGGTACCATGGCTAACATGTTCTTTAATTCGGTCTAGCACCCAACAGTTAGTAGCCGCGCCAAAGTTATTCTCCAATGTTACAAAGGCAGGAGAGCCTTCCACTAAATTGACTAAGTATGAGGCATCCTACAGCTTCACTTTAACAGAAGTCAAACTCCTAACAAAGCCAAACGATGGTAGATTAGTCTTCCTTGTAAGTACCAGCAACAAGACTATGGACCGCCTTAGCGAAAGTTCGAAAGTCAGCCAAGGCGACCTCAGCAACACCCTTAGCCTCACAAGCTTGGACCAAGTTCCATTTGAATTGATCGATGCTAGACGACCAAGAGGAGCGCATATGGCACAAGTCCTCTAGAAGATATCAAGAAGTTGAAGCAAGGTGCATAAAAGCCTTCCATAAAAAAATACAAGGAAACGAGTAGCCTTCCGAAATAAAGTCCACCATACAATTGGTGGGAGTCCAAAAAACAAGGAAAAAAGATCCCGACCACTAAATGAGCATATAAAGTCTTACCCCGCAGGCTGTGGACTCCAAAGAACACGGTCCAACTGTTGGGAGCCACCTACGTCAGACCCAGACTCGACTACCAAGGCCTTACGTCAAGTCCTATTTTGAGAAGAGGAGGCTAAAGTGAGGCATACTTAATCCTCATAGTCAAATGAGGGATCCATGAGCAAATTTCAAAGAGTGTGCCACCGAAGAAACAAAATTTTGAAAAAGCGCTTAAAAATAGGTAAGTCCCCGCAAAGGGAGCTCAAATAGCCTAAAAATTTAGAAAAACGGTTAGATGGGCAAGACTTTTGTAAAAAATGCCTAAATAACCTAAAAATTTCGAAATACGGTTAAATGGGCAAGAATTTTGTAAAAAGTGCCTAATTAGCCTAAAGTTTAAAGAAAATAGCCTAAAGAGGGCGAATCTCCACTAAGGAGGACTACATAGCCTAAATTTTGAAAATGTGTCCAAATGTAGTAAGTCTTTGAAAAGAAAGTCTACTTGGCAAAAATTTCAAACAATGTGCTAAGAGGTGGTGAGTCTCTGAAAAGGGAGCCTACTTGAACGAAAAGAGAAAAAGGGTAAGAGGTCTTTGAAAAAGGAGCCTACTTGGCCGAAAGAGCAAAAAGGTGGCGAGTATCTCAAAGGGAGCCTACTTGGCCAAATTTCTGAAAAGAATGCCTAAAAGGGTGACTTTCTAAAAAGAGAACCTACTTAGTTGAAATTTTCAAAAAAGTGTCCAAAAGAGGTGAAACTCTAAAAGATAACCTACTTGGCCAAAATTTTGAAAAAATGACTGAAAATGGTAAGTCTCTAAAAAACAGAACTTTTTAACAACAAACTACTCTTCAAATTCCGGCAATAAAGTAACTCAAAAAATGAAGAGTGAGGTAATATTGTTGTAGGCTAAAATATCCTGAAATACTCGGACAAGGTTGAGTCCCCTCTCGGGGGTCGCCCAAGCCAACGTCGACGCCACGGGGGTCGGTCAAGCCAATGCCGACCCTCGAGGATCGACCAAATGGAGGCCACAACCCCTCGGGGGTCGGCCGAGTCCATGCCGACCCCCCAGGGGTCAGTCAAGCTAATGCCGACCCCCCGAGGGTCGGTCAAATAGAGGCCACAACTCCAGGGGGTCGGTCGAGCCAATGCCAACCCGCAAGGGTCGGGCAAGTCCATGTCGACCCCCTGGTGGTCGATTGAGCCAATGCCGACCCCCGGGGATCGGCCAAATAGAGGCCAGGACCCCTAGAGGCTCGGTCAAGTCCATGACGATCCCCTAAGGTCGGCCAAGCCGATGCCGACCCTTCGGAGGTCGGCCAAATGGAGGCCACGACCCCTAGGGGGTCGGCCAAGTCTATGCCGACCCTAGGGTTTGTTAAGGAAGGCCTCGACCCCTAAGGAGCCGACCCTTATAGCCTTACCCTCTCGGGTTCGACAAAAGAAGTCGAACACCCCTTAGGGGGAAGGTCGTGAAGGTCAAAACTCTCATATGAGCGAGTCCACCGAGTCCAAAATAACGACTAGTTCGCTGATAACGGCCAGGAGTTACGCCGAGTCGGCCTGCTCGAGTGGGTTGGTCGTGGAGGTCAAGACTCTCCTATGGACGAGTCGACCGAGTCAAAAGTAACGACTGGATTCGCTGATAACGACCAGGAGTTACGCCGAGTGGGCCAACCCGAGTGGGTTAATCGTGGAAGTTAGGACTCTCTTGTGGACAAGTCAATCGAGTTCAAGTAACATTTAGGGACACTGCACCTCGTGGCGTCCTAGGGTTACATCGAGTAGGCCAGCCCGAGTGGATTGGTCGTGGAGGTTAGGACTCTCCCCCAGGAGTCAACCGAGTCCAAGTAACGCGTAGACGACGATGCACCCCTTGGCGTCTTAAGTTACAATGAGTAGGCCAGCCTGAGCGAGTTTGTCGTGGAGGTGAGGACCCGTAAGGGTTGACCGAGTCCAAAGTCGACCTCTAAGGATATCGGTTGAGTGGGCCAGCCCGAGTGGGTTGGTTGTGGAGGTTAGGAATCTCCTGTGGATGAGTCGACCAAGTCCAAGTAATGCTTGGAGACGTTGCACCCCAGTATCGTCCTAACGTTACAATGAGAGGGCTACACCCCTAAGGGATCGGCCGTGGAGGTGAGGACTTACCAAGGTTGATCGAGTCCAAGTAACTCATGAGTCAAAGCCGTTACACCTCCAAAGGGTAACGATCAGGAGTTACGCTAGTATTCATTCCCAGGTTATTGACGGACGTTTCCAACGACCGACCATTAAGCCGCCCATAAGTGATCTGCAGGGGTTACGAAACCAACTGCTATAAGAAGTTAGATCATTCTTCATCAGGGGAGGCGAATCCTAAGAAACACTACACTAAGTATTCTTAAGCCGTTCTAAGTTCTAAACTTCTCTAAATTACTCTCCTAAACTCTTACTGACCTAGGCATCGGAGGTCCTTTGGCTCACACCACACCGGTGTGTCCTAAAATTGTTCTTTTTTTTCCAGGCTTCTCGTCCTCGGTAATACAAATTGAACTGTAGATATCCGTTGACCATTTTTCGACATCAACACTATTGACATCATTTCATCTTAATGGCTCAAGTGGTAAATAAATAATAAACCATATTTCCAATATCATAATATTTATTACAGTATTCCTAAAATATATATTAAAATTTTTCTTTTATCTCTCACGTATAATAATAATAATAATAATAATTTGTTGCATACCTAGGTACAATAATTTTAAAAAACTATTTCATATTAACCAAATATTTAAATTTTCATTATTTTACCGTTCAATTTTAACTTGACTAAAGTCATCAACTCCCTCTAACAATCATGTGGAGCTTGATTAAACTCATCAATTTAATTGAATTCATTTTGGAAAAATTATTCTTTTGATTCCTAGGTTTAGAGTTTAGTTTCAAATTGGCCCCTACGTTTAAAAAATGAACACTCTTATCTTTGACATTTTAATAATACTTACTTTTTATCTATTCGTTTCAAAAATAAACACTTACCCCTAAGATTTCAATAATGCGCACTTTTAATCTCTAGGTTAGAAGTTTAGTTTTAATTTGGTCCATATTTTTCAAAATTGAATACTTTTACACATTTCAATATTGTTCGCTTTTAGTCTTTGTGTATTTTTAAGTTTACTTTGTACCTATTTTCTTTTAAAAATTAAAATAATCATTTCATCAAGATATTAGTATTTAAAATTAGTCTAATGATCATTTTAATCAACAAAATTTGGCATTTGAAATTCAAGAGAAAAATTTTCAATTTTGAAACAGAGATCAAATAGAAATTAGACCTCAAACCTAAGCACAAAAAATACATTTTTCATTGATTTTTATCAAAATTTCGATTAAAGAAAGAAATTATTTGTATTAATTTAGTTATATATATATATAACTGAAAAGCAACTAAAAAGTTATTTTCTTTTACAATATAATTTTATTTTTATTATGATTTTCATGATAACCGGATAGTAGAAGTTAAATGACCATCAATCATTGGTGATTTTCTTTAATATTTAAGAATAATATTCAATTTTAGTCATCAAGATAACCCAACTCTTAGATATATACATACATACATCTATATAGTAATGTTTACACATATATATACATATATACATATCTATACATATACAAATATACATATATATACATACATACACACACACACACACACACACACATATATATAGTAACTAGACTAATTATAAAATTTAATATATTAATTAATTGATTATTTTACTTTGACTTGACATTTTTTTTCCTTAAATAAATATAAAAACAGGCTAAAAAAACACACATTAACAAACAAGTGAACATGATTAAAGTGCCAAGAGTAAGTGTTTAAGTATGAAACATATGAATTAAACTCAAATTACACTCTCAATTTAAGATCAAAAGTGAGTATTATTAAAATATTAAGATAAAAATTAGGGTGTTCATTGTGTTCAAATAAATGAAACTTTAATGGGTTCAGTTGGTTTTTGGATTGACCTAAATTTAATTTGAGTTAAATGAGCTAACCAAATTTATTATTATTTTAAAAAATATTTATTTACCTATAACAACATATTTTATATTTATTTTATTTCATTATTATTTTTAATTTTCTAAAATTATTTTAAATAATGTATTTATAATGGTATAAATTGAAGTTGAATGATTAATTAATATTATTATGTTGATTAAAAAAAAAAAAACAATATTTGAGTTGAACAAAAATGACTCAACTCAATTCTAAAATATATGCGTTTGGTTGCTCAAACATATAAGTTTGGATTGATTATATGATTCACCAACTTGAAATTTTGGGTTAATCCAAAACAAATTCTTAACCCAATCCAATTCATGTATATATTATTTTAATAAAATATTCAAAACTAATAATTTGAACTGAAAATCTCGATCCAACTAACCTAAATATGTAGGATTGAGTTAGATTAGGTTCATAAATGAGTTGAGTGGAAAAATTAACCAACTCAAAATTTTGGGCTGATCCAAAAATTTTACTGAAGCAACTCAACCCATAAACGCGGCTAATAAAAATGCTCAATTTCAAAACATTTGAACTGTACAGATAAAACTCCAACGTAGAAAAAAGATAACTTTCGTATTCATTTTTTATATATTTGAAATCTATTTCAAAATAATGCGACATCTATACTGTTAACTTTTGTCACTAATGGAAAATCTGCAATGATAATAATAAAAGAAATAAATCCATCCTGTTCCGAATGATTACAAAACTCATAATTCTGTGAAAATGGATTTTCAAAAGTCAGAAACACGTCTAAAACATTATCCAAGCAACGTAAAGCAAAGGCAAAGCTACATCGTTTAGCTTTGATAGGAATCAAAAAAGCTTGAGGGAGTGCAATTTTCAATGTCTTGTACGTGGAGAAACTCATTTCATGAGATTCTGGAGCCACTGCGGCCTCATATTATATTTTCCCTTTTTATTTTACCTTTACTCCCCTTGTGGGGGAAATCCGATTAGGAGACAAGAATTTGGATAAACTGAGCCAAAATCAACGGCCATCATGGGATTTGCTCTATTTTACATGGGGTATGCAGTACGGTTGGGTGGGAGGCATATTTATTGCCAAGTGGGGAACTTTATCTTCAACCGTCATCCCTTCTGCACACCACCTGTTCGATCAAATTCCTCACTTAGCTTTTGGTTCTCAAACTTCACTTTTAAACTCAGAAATGGTTTCTGGATTCTTAGAATTCTGTTGAAAGGTTGTCAGCTGTACACAATTCCTATTTGCGGAACCCTCTGCTTCCAAGTTGGGTTCATTCTGTTTTGTGAACATATAATTGAATTGTGCAGGTACTTTGCCTTTTTGCTTTTTGTTTTTCTGCTGCGCTCTTTTGCCTTTTCTGTACTCGTGTTCAGTTTTTGTTTGTTGGGTTGTGGGGAAGATGACTTCTTCTCTCTGTTTTCATTTGATGATCCCTTTTGGAGTTGGGTTTCCTCTTCCTTTTACTGTCATTTGATGATCCCTTTAAGTACCTAAAACTTTGAAATCTTGGTGAAGTCACATTCCTGTACTAATTTGACATCACTTGGTAGGCTGTTCTCTTCTTAAACTAAGGAGAGACATTGACAATGGAGGATAAGCGAGGTATAAGCAACAACAAGGCAACGGAAAAATTAATTGCATTTGACAGACAATCAAACACCCCTGGAAGCGAAGCAAATAAGGACAGCAAAAGCTGGCAATCTTCTTCCAAAGAGTCAGTATCAACAGAAGCAAACATAGCAGAAAGGGCGGCAGAGTGGGGACTGGTAGTGGAGACAGACGTGGAAGACGGCAGTTTCAAGGCCATAGTGGGTAGATCATCAGGAGAAGGAGAGGGCAGCAAAATGTCATCAGAGAAAATCAGTGGCGTAGGAAGAACTTCAAGCTTTGGCAATGAAAGCTCTGGAGTTTTTCCAAGGGTATCACAGGAGTTGAAGGATGCTTTGGCTTCTTTGGAACAGACATTTGTAGTGTCTGATGCTACCAAACCAGACTGCCCCATCGTGTATGCTAGCAGTGGATTCTTTAGCATGACTGGTTATGCTTCAGAGGAGATCATTGGAAGGAACTGGTAAGATAAGATCAATAATCAAATGGCTAATCACTATGCAAATTGAAAAGGAAGAGAGATCAAAGTGAAGTTTCATGGGTTCCCGTTTGATAACTAACTAACAGAGGCCTCAAAAAAGTGTTCATGAAAATACAGTTTAAGGTTTATACAAGCATATGAGTTTTACAGCTTCCAATAAACCTCCTAAGTCCAATTGGGGGCATAATTGTGAATACCCAGATGACTTTTGGTTATACTGCATTGCTGTTTTCTATGTGTTTGATAGATCAGCAGCTAGTCAGTACGAAGTCTGGTCGAAGTCAACAAGTTTTCAACATTTTTGCCTTTTTGGGTATAATGCTAAATGCATTGCTTATCCAATAGTTGTCTGCTTTTAAATGGGTCAAAGTAAAATGAAACTTGACTTGTAGCCAAGCTTTACTTAGCTAAAAGTTCTAACTTGGGTGCTGATGGAGGTTTTGTTGGTGTGTGTGTGTGTGTTTTTTTTTAAACTTTTGCTTTTGGGTGGCAGCCGTTTTCTTCAGGGACCAGAGACAGACCAGAAAGAAGTTGACAAAATTCGATTTGCAGTGAAGAACGGAAAAAGCTACTGTGGGAGGCTCTTGAACTACAAGAAGAACGGCACTCCTTTTTGGAATCTTTTGACAATCACGCCTATCAAGGATGATAATGGCAATGCTATCAAATTTATTGGGTTCGATATTTTCTTCATTTTTTGCGTGATCTTTGCAAATGCAGATACTTTTATAGGCACATTTGACTTGAATGGTTGATGCTAGTAGATGATTAGGCCTTTCTTGGTTGCGTCGTGTTTTTTGACAGTTAAATGGTTCTATGTATTCTTCATGTGCATTTCCTGTTTAAAGTTTGGATTTATTGACTGATTCTTAAGCTTTATAGAGCAATCTCGAGCAAAGATTCTTTGAACTATAAGTCACTGCCATGAAATTTAGTTTCTCTAATTACTTATATGATGTTTGTTGGAGCTTTGGTTTTTGTATGAGGTCCATCTTATTTAAAGAATGGTATTTTTTTTTGGTAGAATGCAGGTAGAAGTAAGCAAGTACACTGAAGGCATAAATGATAGAGCATTACGACCGAATGGGTTACCTAAGTCATTAATTCGCTATGATGGTAATTGATTTAATAAATTTCTATGTAAATGTGATGCTATCTTCACCTCTTATTTTCACCTTTGACCTATCAGCTCGCCAGAAGGAAAATGCAATGGGTTCCATCACAGAGGTCGTTCAGACTGTGAAGAATCCTCGATCTCGAGCTGTGAGTCATGACATTATGAGGAAAAAAGAAGAGTTGGAGAAGTTCAATCTTGACTATGATCTTCCAAAGTCAGTTCAAGCTGCAAATGATATACCGAGTAGACAAACTCCTCAACAGGACCCCAGAGATAATGGCTTAGGCAAGAATCCTAGGTTATCAAGTCGAGTTTCTTCAGTGGGGTGAGTTATTCCACTGCATTGTTGATTGTTTCACTATGTTGATTTCAACGTTGGCTGTTCAAGATTATTTCCTTTGGGACTCGTGAAATTAATTTTTCATTTCATAACCACACAGGATAAAATAGTTGGTTAATTATGACTCTTTGTAGTACTTGATTTCAAGATATTCTTGTTATGATATCTTGCAGGTTAAAAGGGAAATCTCTAAGCATTTCAAGGAAGCTTGAAGTACCAGCCCTTGAACCAGAAATTCTGATGGCTGATGAAATAGAACGGTCTGATAGTTGGGACCGTGGTGAAAGAGAAAGGGATATTAGGCAGGGAATTGATTTAGCTACCACATTGGAGCGCATTGAGAAAAATTTTGTCATTAGTGATCCAAGGCTTCCTGATAATCCAATTGTAAGATCATTCTCTTACTATATGAGAAGTTATACTTAAACTAGATCTGGTATTGAATATGATTTCCTTAATCATAGACGTGGAATAATTTTCAAGTTCTCATAAAAAAACAGTTCGAACATATTTCTAATTTTTTGTTATTCCCTTTGGACTAGTTGTTTGCATGTTAGTTCCTTTTAAACTAAAATCAAATACTTCATGATTCATTCTGTGGAAAATTAAGTAGTCATGAACATTACTCGATAGATCCAGTAAAACTTTCCTTTATTACCTAGAAATCATATCATTGTTCGTACTTACGAATTTGATAATCAACAACTATTTATTTGATATGAACTTCTGCTAACATATTGCATCTTTGACCAACGGAATCATGTCTTATCATCTTTCTCAGTCAATATATTAGCAAGTTTTTTCGATATATTTGGTCACGTTTACTGCAAAGTGCATTAAAGATTGCAATTAAGAAATCTTTAAGTTTATGCTTAGTGCAGAAGATTATTCAACAACTTTATTTTTGTATGCAGATATTTGCATCTGACAGCTTTCTTGAATTGACAGAATATACACGTGAAGAAATTTTGGGACGAAACTGCCGGTAGAGATAACATATTTGAATTCTTTATGATAAAAGTATTTTTTATTTCGACCAGAGACCCTTTAAGTTCCACTGAAAAGATCCAAACTTTTTTATGCCACCTTAAATTTCTCTTTCCCCTTCTTCTGGGGTGTTGCAAAAAGTCATCATTCTATGACTTGCTTAAGCATATAACCAGCTGGGAATCCAACCATTGCATCTAATTAGTTTGTTATTGCCATAACATTTGGGTCTGAGTTACTTGCATTAGAATTTCATATAAATTTTAGCATAAAGTTCTCTTTCTTAATAATTTAGTTCATCTCCCATTCATCACACAGGTTTCTTCAAGGACCTGAAACAGATCAAGATACTGTCTCAAAAATAAGGGACGCAATTAGGGAACAAAGAGAAATAACTGTTCAGTTGATCAACTATACCAAGACGGGTAAGAAGATGCTTTGATGTTATGATGATGTATATATTGGATGGACACGGACAAAACGATCAACTTTAATGAGTTTTACTAGTCAATGTTGCCTCAGATATTGTGATTTAGTTTTAATGATAATTTTTTATGCAATTCTTTTGAAGTTCATGTTGTGCATTTCCGTGTAGATTTGAACTTTTGAAACTTTTTTGCACCATATCATTTTGTTGAAGAGTAAAATTACCTGATTTTATGAACTCTAGGTAAAAAGTTCTGGAATTTATTCCACTTGCAACCGATGCGGGATGAAAGGGTAACCATTAAAAGTTTCTTAATCATCATTGATACTTGACTTTAGGATATTATATTGCAATTATCCCGTTTAACGTAAGTCTCATTTTATGTTTTTAGGGAGAGCTTCAGTATTTTATCGGTGTACAACTAGATGGAAGTGGTCATGTGGAACCTTTGCAAAATCGCCTTTCTGAGACAGCAGAGCAGCAGAGTACCATGCTGGTATACCTTAATTTTTCATTTTCCTTTTACCAGTCATACTTCATTCTTTGCCTATGATCCTTCCTTGATTTATTGTTCTTAAAAATATTTTGAATAAGAAACAATTTCATTGATGTTTTCAAAAACAAAATAAGCAAATATATGATAAGGTGTTTGTTACCAAAAACAATATTTAAAATATAGGAGGCTGGGGTAGGAAAGGTATGTCCATTATTTTTGTCTATTTAGTTTAAAAATTGATTATCAGCATTTGGTATATAATCAGTATTTGTTTGTCCTTTTATTAGGTTAAAGCCACTGCAGAGAATGTTGATGAGGCTGTCCGTGAACTTCCTGATGCCAACTTGGTAAGGTATTTCTTTTGCTCTATGTTTGAGTTGAATTTGTCAGGACTAAGTTATTTCTTTATTGTAATTAAAGATTGACTTTTTTCTTATTTTATCTTTTCTACTAAACATAAAAAAACTTTTTGTTTTCTACTTCTTGTTCACTACTTTTTAGAATGAAAAATAAAATCTTGAATTTTCTTTTTGAAAAATGAAATATGTTAAATTGTAGTGTAACATTTTGTTTTATATATTTTATATATAAGCACTCTAGAGTTGAGTGTTTCAGAAAACCATGGAATCCTTCTAGAGTTGGTGTTATTGTCTAACAAAAGCATTGCTCTCAGTAAGATTCGATGAAGAATGGAAGAAATCATCATATTGGATCAATTAATCATTTTTGTGGCATGAACTTTCTTCAAAAGGCTAAATGTTTACTCAAGTAGATCTGATGTATGTTATACAAGCTGATATTGGTAATAAAAACACGTTGTGGGGTTTTTGAATTTTGATTGCAATAAATGTTCTGATTTAATTATTCAACTTCTACTGTTTCAGAGACCAGAAGATTTGTGGGCAATTCATTCTCAACCAGTCTTCCCAAGGCCTCACAAGAAGCATAGTTCTTCTTGGACTGCTATACAAAAGGTAACTTACGGACCTCATTGTATATTATGTTTTGGCCTTCTTTGCAAAATTGTTGACTGTTTGCCACTGCTCATTTCTTCTTCTTTTTTGTTATTATGACTCTAAAGATTTCTACAAAAAATTTCATCGTTTTCCCAAAAGTTTACCAACTTCACACTTAGGTGTTATAAGCTTCTAAATCCTTTCCAGTCATAGCCCTGAATCGTTCGCAAATATGTTGCTTCCAGCTTTCAGATACTTCCTAATTCTTACCTTAAACAAGTCTTACGTTTATCCATACATTTTAAGAACTATTTATTAGATTTTCTCTTTCATTAGGGAGGAAGTTTTAGTCTACAAAAGTAGATGAAGCAACTGTAGTTTCTTTGCATGCGATGTTGTTTTTTGAAATATTTTTACTGGTGCTTGTATCTTTCTAAGGTTTCCTTCTGGATAATTAAAACTGTTTTTGTAGATTACTCAACGTGGTGAAAGAATCGGACTCCAACATTTTAAGCCAATTAAACCACTGGGTTGTGGTGACACTGGCAGGTAATGTGGATATCATATTGTCTGTTACCGCATGCATTGCACATGTTATTTCCATTATACTTTGTAATGAAATATATTCTAATGAAATTGATTAAATATAATAACCAATATGATCTAAATTTTTGTATGATCTACATTTATTGTGATATTTATTTGTGACAACATTTTTATCACTTCTATTGCTATTGCTATTATTATTATTATTATTATTATTATTATTATTATTATTTTGATATGAAACCATCTCGAATGAAAAATGTAATTGCTAAGAAATAAAGTGGATCAAGTCTGAAGTGAACAACCTTTTTTTTAAATAACTTCTTTCATATAAAGGAGGAATAAAACCACTTGGAGAACCAAACAACCACAGCCTTTGAAAAGTAAGGCCATATATTGTGCAAAATTTTCTGATTTTTTCACTCTATTGCAGCTTAAGCGAAGCTATTTGCACTTTTACTTCTAGCTAGATGCAACGTGTTCTTAGTAATTTTTAAAACCATATTATGTACTTTCTGGAAACTATGCCATCTTTTTCCCGTGGAAGTTATGTAAGCTTCGGTATAAAGCCTTGTTAATTCCGCTCCTGCTCTGTTTACTCATGAAGCATATTTGCTGCAGTGTTCATTTGGTGGAACTTCTAGGTACAAGCGAACTCTATGCCTTGAAAGCAATGGAGAAATTGACTTTATTAAATCGGAACAAGGTCTTATAACAACACCATGATTTGATTTTCTAGAAGCCCTAAATTTTTTTTTTCCCATGCTTCTGCTATTTAGACTGTTCTTCCAAATTTCTGTAGAGTTCATTATTGCATCAAGAAGATTTCATGCATCTCGAATAATCGAGACTTATTTGCTTCAAATATATTTTGCTCGTAAACTGATAAGATCCAACTACTAGTGATAACCAATTGATACAAGCTAACCACCAAGCTTTAGAGGAACTTGAACCTCTCGATCTTGAGAACCATTCTTAACCTCTAATTCACTTACAATTTCATAGATGCCTAACCACTCACTAACCCTCCCTGTTTATAAGTTATAACCATAATATCTTGCCATTCCCTCTAACTAATTGCACCCATGCTTCTAATGTAGTTATAATACTCATATTGCCTCAAACCTAACAATACTCTCCCCTTTAAAGCACCTTGTCCTCAAGGTGGGTATACAAAAATGTAACAAAACATAAAAGCTCAAAAGCTATAAAAAAAATTTCAGCACAAATTATTGATGTAGCTGTCCAACGTAAGCCTATTAGCTTGCATTAGCCCAACCCACCTCTTATCTTCTCTCTTTATTTCAATTTTAGGGTTTTTTTTTAAAACTCATCTCTTCTCCCTTCTTCAACAACAACTAGCAACCTTCCCCTCTTTCTCCCCTTTAGCGCACCACCTGACGCTCGGCCGCTGCTCCTTGTTGCCGCCTAGTCGCTGTCAAGAACCCACCACCAGTTTCCAACCACCTCCCAAACTGCTATTAAAGAACCCAACTCTCGGCCGCTGCTGTTTGCCTGTTTCCGACCACCGCACCAGATTGCTGCTGTCGACCGCTTCTTTCTGGCCACCACCCGACGTCCGTCCCAAACCACAGTCGCTGATGAACCTCCCCTTCCGGCTGCTGATTTGTTATTGGATGATGTATCCATCCATATTTTCGGTTTCTTCCTCTTCAAAACAGATCTCTCGCTCCAGTCTTTGATCGATGCTTTGGGTTTTTCTTCCTCGGCGATTCGAACCATCTCTTTGTTGTGGTGTTTGTTTCCATCAACAAATGTTTTTGTTGCCAACGCTCACATTCTTGCCTTGATCCCTCACCTTCGCCTGATCTAAGAACGGTCACCGACTTGACTTATTCTTTGGCCGAGCCACGAGATATCAACGCTTTCTCATCCTTCACTTATTCTTTCTTGCTGGTTTTTCTCCTTTTTCGGCCGCAAACGTCATTGTCGATGCTTTGTATCTCGTATATCTACCGTAAGTTCCTCCTCCATAGTTTTAGGTTGAGGTTTGTTTGCTTGATTTGATATTTCTTCTACTAATCCCTCTTTGCTTTCTGTTTTCAGCCCTTCTACCTCCCCTTCTTCCTTCTTTTTATCTATTTTTTCTTTTTTCCGAGATGCATCTTCTCTTGATCCTTCTTTCCATGGCGGTCTTACCTTCTTCAAATTGTTTCTTGGATTCTTTGGCTCTTTTTCTGCTTCTTTTGCCTTTTGCTTCCATTCCATTGGAAACGATTCAAGAAGTAAATTGAATCTTCGCCATTTCTCATATAGATCTCCCTCCTTGATTCAAGCGGATCCGAAACCACTCTAATACTAATT
Organism: Cyclanthera cordifolia; assembly: GCA_037832605.1. NCBI lineage: Eukaryota > Viridiplantae > Streptophyta > Magnoliopsida > Cucurbitales > Cucurbitaceae > Cyclanthera > Cyclanthera cordifolia. The sequence continues at coordinate 4,511,668 of JBBMEG010000004.1, forward strand.
GATAAGATCCAACTACGGTTGATAACCAATTGATACAAGTTAACCACCAAGTTTTAGAGGAATTTGGACCTTCCCATCTCGAGAACCATTTTGAAGCCCTAATTCCCTTGCAATTTCATAGATGCCTAACCACTTACTAATCCTCCATATTTATAACCTTAATATGTAACCACCACTCTAACTAATTGCACCCATGCCCCTAATGTATTTATAGTACTCCTAAGGCCCCAAACCTAACATAAACATATGTACAACTACAACTACAAGTATATCAGTATAAATTTTATGTGAAGTGGATTGATTGATGCATATGCTTTAGTATGAAATCACAGGGTTTTGGACGAATGCTCCAGCTAGTTATGTAGTTACTTCATCTTATTTTCTTTTTTGATGAGTAATTTGTGATTAATCGTCTCTAAAGGTCCACAGAGCTTGCATTGAAAGGCAAATCATTGCGCTTTTGGATCATCCTTTTCTTCCAACACTATACACTTCATTTGAGGTTCAAACATGTCTTATCTCATATCTATTTTCCTAATTAATTTTATATGCATATTTTAGACCTAATCCTGCTCATATACACTTTATATTTTTTATTTTTTTTAATTTTAACTAGATTTAACTGGAACTATTACCATAGTTCCTTGAAGATATATTGTGCATATCATGTGTTATCTTATTCTCTCGAGAAAGATTTGATGTCTGTCTAAAAAACGATTACTTATGCCTTGGTCTGATATGCAACATAGAAAACTGAAATTCGCTGCAGTCGACTACTTATCTTCTTTCCAGTTACTCCACTAAATTTAGCTAGCTTATGATGCAGAGGTCACTATTATTGATAGGAGTTGTATGCTAAAAATTGAGCAAGTTTGATGATTAATAGACTAAAGTTATGATCTGAAGTAGTCTTGGAGATGAGCCAGTATCGTTTTTTCGTTTAACTGTCTTTTACCCTCAATATTTGTCAAGTGTTGCTGCTCCGAATTACTTTTCGGTTAATCATGCACACGTTACAAAAGAAAGCTGCTCAATGATACCTTTATACATGTTTTTCTTTCAGACCCCTACACACGTTTGTTTGATTACAGACTTTTGTCCTGGTGGGGAATTATTTGCATTGCTTGATAAACAACCAATGAAAATGTTTAAAGAGGATTCTGCCAGGTAACCTATTTTTGTTAACACAAATTTAAAAAGAAAAATCATTTAGTAAGTTAAGTGGGATTATTACTTGAAGTTGTGTGATATTAAGCTCTTGGTATGCGGCGAAGCAACTGTGAGCGTGAGGATCCCTTATGATTTTAATCTTTAACCTAATTTCTTGTCAGAGCTATTTCTGTAGAAATAAGAAAAAAGTGAAATAATTGAACGAATAGCACATCAATTTCATTCTTTCTTCGAGTTGAAATGTAAATTACTTTGTAAAAATGATATAGACCACATTAGTGAAGCACTAAATTTAACAGAAGTTATTAAGGGATAAATTAGTTTGTCTATTTGTCGAGGATAAATATTTTATGTTTGCTCAGGTTATTAATATTCCTAGCAATGTTCACATTCTTGACTTGTTATGCCCCATGCTTATCTTCAGGTTCTATGCTGCAGAGGTCGTCATTGGTTTGGAATATCTTCACTGTCTAGGTAACATTGTTCGTTGGGCTTTTTTGATTTCATTTGACATACATGAAATGTTTCTTCCTCTTCTTCAGATGTTGAGTGCAGTTGTCTGAGATAAATCTCAGTAGGATTTTCTGAATATATATATTTTTAAATTGGAAACCAAAGTGTCGCTCTACTATACCCAGACACCATATCTACAAATTAATGTCACAAGTGGGTCTCGAACCTTGAATATTGAGGGGAGCACGTCTTCAAAATCCAAGCCTTCGACTATTGCGCCACCCCTTGGAAACAGATTTTTTTGATAATTAAAGTTGTTGTTTCCTTCAAGAACAACCCAATCAAACTCAATCACTAATGAAGCTTGAGAAGGGAAAGCCATCTTCAAATTGATATAAGTGATTACACAAATCATTAGGAGCAGCGGTGATTGTTAGGCCATGAAGAAAATATTGACTTTCTTATGGTCCAGAAAGACATTCTCAAAAGTCTTGGTTCTTTTCTTTCACTCTAAATCTGTATCTAGGAGAGAAATTGGACCTGAGATGCTTTTTCAAATTTATCAGTAGTTTGTAGTGTACCATTTTTGCCAATTCAGAACTCTGGTGAAGGGCTTACTCACCAGAGAATGGTAACATAGGTTTCTCATAATGTAGTAGAGCTATACTGTATGACAATTTAAAACCAGCTCTCTTTTGATAATAAGGCAGAACCCCCGCCCAACATTCATTAGTTCTGTATCGTTAATTAGACAAAAGCATTCATTTTTCTTGGATTGTTATAATATATAATTTTCATGATTCAATGCAGGAATCATTTATCGGGATCTGAAGCCTGAAAATATTCTTCTCCAGAAGGATGGGCATGTCACACTTGCTGATTTTGATTTATCACTTGTGACATCCTGCAAACCACAGGTGCATCCCAATTTCTTATTCAACCATCTCAAGATCGCTTCTTATTGACTCAAACCCAAGGTTTTCAGTTAGGAAGTGGTATTAATTATATGAAACCAGCCTTATGCCGCGCATCACTCCATTCATAAAAATAGCTACAATAAACTACTTTAGGATATGCTATATCCATAGATTTGCAGCATAGAAAGGGTGCCTAAGATAGGCTGATTAAGTAGTTGGGTTTTTTCAAATTGAAACTCTGCTAGATATCTTATTAAATATAGCTATACAAGTGTAACACAAGAGGGGTGCATAGTCCTGATAAGCTCCAACATTGCTTGGTTTACAAAGCTAGAGGTCATTCTAGGATCTTGCAAATACTCACAAATATGGAAAACTACCAAGAGTTAAGTTAGAATGATGAATAGATTCTTAGATCGCAACTTGGAACCTATGATGGTCACTTTTGGATCCTAAGACAACTCAATCTAGAAATAGTTATGATCAAGACTAGTACAATGGATTGATTTACTTTCAAACCTAAAGCAAGATTTGAAAAAAGACAACACCAAATGAGGTCAAGAAAACTGAAGTTTGATATTCAATTCTCTCCAAAATGAGGTATTACAAGCCATTTTTAAGGAAAAGAATTTGTGCATTCCTTGAAATACAAAAGGACTCAAAAAGCTATTAATGCATTTTGTGGAAAATAAAACCTAGGATGCCAAAAGTCAATTGTACAGGTTTAAATGCTGGATAAAAGGGTAGATATGCTTTAAATACACCTAACAAACTCTCCATAACAAACTCTCCTTGAAGGCCACTATCAATTATAAGCATGTTTGACAAGGTTTGAACTTAAAAAGTTTAAAAATATGAAATCTGGAATAGTTATTATTTAAAATTCTGCACTGTAATTTATAAATCTCTAGAATCTTCTTTTTCTTGCTTCTTGTAGTGGCTCATTCATGATAATACAATTATTCGTGGTTAGATTCTTATCAAGTCCTGGATCTTTTATGCTGCTCATCATTCTTGTAAAAGAGTTTAGGAGAAAAATATGTCGTACTTTTTCTCATTGAGCTAGGGTGTATTTATACACAATTACAATC
>JBBMEG010000004.1:4515398-4525982 GCA_037832605.1 Cyclanthera cordifolia
TCACTCGCTTGGGTCGGATCCAACTCTTTGGGATCATGAAATGCCCGCTTAAGTATTTTGCCCGCCTAGGTTTGGGTGCTCGTAATATTTGGGGGTCTAATAACCTGGAGCTCTGATACCACGTTAGAAAGTGTGGGCATCCATCTCAAAACCAATTGGCAATGAGAGGAGCAGCCCACTCTATCTCTCCACCTTACCAATGTGGGACATTTGCCACAAGGTGAGTATTCCAACAATCTCCAACAAGTTCCGAGACCGAAATGTAACAAATGTGAAAGTTGAGTGACCAAAATGGTATTTTATCCGAAAATTTATCATTCAGTAAGTTAGGAATTGTAATAATTACTTGACTTTGCAATCTGTGAAGTGTGACACATTAAGCTCTTATTATGTAGCGAAAGGAGTTGTTAATTGAACATCCAATATGGAGTTCTTGTGGAATAAAAAAAAAAGATTAATAAAATATTCAATCAATACTACACCATTTTCATTCTTTCTTCCTGTTGGAGTCAAAATTAGTTGTGAATATGATGCAGACCGAAATAGATGTGGCTTAAGCTTTAACAAAAGTAATATTGAAGGTTAAATTACATCAACCTTTTATCATGAACACAAATTTTTATGTTAGCTTAGGTTATTAATATGCTTTCTTCTTTCATCCAATCTATGTCCCATCAATATATTCAGGTTCTATGCCGCTGAGGTCGTCATTGGCTTGGAATATCTTCACTGTTTAGGTGACATTGATCTTCAGTTTCTACAATTTCATTTGACAAACATATAATTTTTATTTCGGTTCTTCTGATGTTTTGAGTGCAGTTATCTGAGAATAAGATCAACTTATGGGATTTTAAGAGTACTTAGAATTATTGTGATAGGTTTGGGGCCGTAGGAGATGTTTGTTTGAGATTTTTATGGAGCTATTAAAATTGAGCTTTTACAATTACTCTATAAAAACTTCATTCAAAGTCAAATGAGCTATTACTACAATTTCTACTTTATCACCACTCAAAATAACTCATAATTTCTATCCACTCCATAATTTTGCAAACAAACACCTCCTTAGGGTATTAATGAATAAAATTGAGACGTATGGGTAATTAGTTAGCAAGGTAGTTACATATTTAGGTTATAAATAGAGAGGGTTAGTGAGCGGTAGGGGGATCTTGGTATTGTAAAGTAATTAGGGTTTGAGAGATCTCAAGAATTAGAGAGATTCCAAGTACCTCGAATTACTTGGTTATCTTGTATGTTATTTATGATTTGCCAATGATAAGATCTGGGTTCTATCAATTGGTATCAGAGCAGTTTCAATCGCTTGGGCCATGAGAATAGGTTGGGTAGAAGATCGAGAAAGTTTCTAGAGTATATAGGAGGCTGGCTATCAAGAAAAGAAGAGATGAAAAGTTGTTAGAAATCGATAAAAAAGAAAAGGAAGTGGAAATCGAAGCTGCAAAAATGTTTTGACTTCATTTATAAAGATGATGCAAACTATAGAGATCATTAGGAGATTGGACCTAAGATCTTTTCCGAATTTTATCAGAGTAGGTTGTTGCATTTTGGACAATTTAGAGCTTCAAATTTTTTTGGTAAATGGCTTGGGAATAATGTTCATGGGAGTGTTTGTTTCGCAGTATTAACGAGTTATTGAAAATGAGATTTTACAACTTCTCTTCAAACAATAACATTCAAACGAGATATGATAATCACTTGAAATAATCATTTAAAATGATCACTAATTTTTAATTAATCATTTAAGAAGGTTTCCATTTTCACTTGGATTTTAATCAATGGGAGTATTAATACTGCGGATCGTATTCAAAGAAAGCTGCCTCTTCACTCGCTCTCTCCATCAATCTGCCTGTTATGCCTACTTCAGCTGGAGACTTCAATACACTTGCTTTTCTCCTGCCCTTATGCAACACAATGCTGGTCAAAGCTCCTCGGCCTTTTTAAAGTAAGCCGGGTCTTCTCCAATGACTGCAAATCAAATGTGATTTGCCTCATAAAGGGCCCTCGAATGTCTAAGAAAGTTAGAATTCTGTGGGCTAACGCCATAAAATCCTTGTTATATGATTTATGGTGGGAGCGCAACCGTAGAATTTTTGAAGGGGTCCATCTTCCTTGGAAGGCTTGTTCGGATAGTGCTCTCTTTTCATCCTCTCATTGGAGCTTTCTTGCTAGTGCCTTAAAGCCTCTTTCAGCTCAAGACATCATCAACAACTGGGATACACTCCTTGATCCTTCTTCATAACAATTCAGTCCTGTTTTCTTTTCATTTTAAGTTGATCTATTGTACTGCCTTTAGTAGGCTCTATTTGTCATTTCTTTCTTCTTCCCTTCGGGGGTTGTTATCTTTCTGTATTCTTGAGCTTAGGCTCTTTTCATTATCCTAATGAAATTTTGTCGCTTTCTCAAAAAAAAAAAAAAAAAAAAACTCATTTCTTGCCACTCAAAATACTCATTCATTTCTAACCACTCATTTCTAACCTATCAAAATAATTACTCATTTCTAACCACACCCAAACGAGTTATTATCTAAACTTAAATTTCTGATCACACAGAATAACCCCTCATTTATAATCACTCAAAAGAATCATTCTATTATTTCACATCCAAACACCTTCCATGTTACTTACAAAATAGATTACTGTAACTGAATATTAGTTGATCTCAATACTCATAGTATGACGGGTACACTGTATGTAAAGTCTACATAGGTTGGTTTTCTGACTTTTCATGATAAATGCAGGAATCATTTATCGGGATCTGAAGCCTGAAAACATTCTTCTCCAGAAGGATGGGCATGTTACGCTTGCTGACTTTGACTTATCACTTATAACAGATTGCAAACGGCAGGTGCATACCAATTTCTTCGTATTTTTACTATAATATATATATCTTTTGGTAATCAGTCGGAGTTTCGCCCCTCTACATACCTGGGGCCCTACGCTCTTTCTAAGGCTTGGACCCACAAGACATTAAGGGATTTTATAAATGAAGCTCGTTTGTAGATTTCGAACCTAGTACATCCAAGATTGGAGACATCCCAATTTCTTATTCAACCATCTTAAGATCTAACCTAAGAGCCTAAGCTGATAGGTTTGGGTAAATTTAATTATATCAACTAGCACTCCCTCGCACTTGTGAACTTAGAAATTTTAAAAATGTCCTACTAGTGGAAATGATTTCAAATGGAGAGAAAAACGACATGACAGGGACTCGAAGTCAAGACTTTTGCTCTAATACCATGTTGAATTATGTTAAACCACCAATCAACCCACTGATAGGTTGGTATAAATTTAGTTTTATCAATTAACATATCAAAACACTTTTCCTCACTTGTCGGCTTAGAAATTTGAGAAGTGCCTTCCAAGTAGTATTCAATTTTAATTGAGGAGAAAACAACTTGACAAGGACTTGAACTCATCTGCTTGAATCATGTTAAACTATAAATCAACTAAAAAACTTAATATAATAGATTATGGTAAATTTAATTATATCAACTAACACAAACTTTTTCAAACCAAAACTCCGATTAAGCATAAGTGTAACACAAGAAGAATGTAGCCCCCCGACATGGAGGTAAGAAAAAAAAACTATGAGCTTGCGGGTTTTGGTCCATGAGCTGCGCTATCATCCTAAAACGCTTCCCCACCTGATGAAGTACCTGGTGTTATACTATTTCACAGATGAAACTGTTAAGACACCAATTGCCTTAACGAACACTGGATAAAGAACACCGAAAATAATAATACAAAAGAACGATATATTAAGATAATAAAGAAGGTTACAACGCCATAGCCATTTGAGAGGGCTAGGTCTCTCCTAAAGTTTTTACTCAACACTAAACCAAATATATTTCCTGCCCTTTCAAGAGTTCAACTCACCTATTTAAGCAAAACCTAATAGCTAATTGCTACTATACCCTTACTAATATAATATTAATATCCCAAAAACTATCTTCTACCTAGAAGTCTCACACAAACCATGAAAAACCAAGGTATGTCAAGCATTAAAGCTAGTTGAACTTGGAAACTTTTGTTGGCATAGACATAATGATTTTCTATTTACATGGTCTACTAAACTGAAGTAAACTTCCATTTAAATGGCATCTACTCTTTGTCGACGCTACCAATTCTAATCATACTCATTGAATCGTAGATCGTGAAGTGCCAATTGCCACATGGTAGAAGGAGATCTCGAAGTCAACCGCCGCCAGTATTTGTTGCAGAGCCAACGACACAATCAAATTCGTTTGTTGGAACTGAAGAGTATATTGCTCCTGTATGGTGAATCCCCAATTATTCGTTTGCATACTTAACACTAATTTTATTTGATTAATTTGTAAAATAATACATGTTTTTGGAGTCAATAATAAAGCAAGGTATATATTTTACTACGAAAAACTAGTAAATCAGTATATCTAGAAACTAGTTAAATCTAGATAAGTTGGTCTTTGCAATTTATGATTTGGATTGGATTTTCCTCAAATTGAGAGAAGATCATGAAAAAATACGTACTTTTTTGGGATTTTTTTTTTTTTTTTTTTTTTTTTTTGCTTCAGAGTATGATACTAGTTCGTAACTTACTCCCGTATTTGTACTTTAACTGCAGGAAATTATAACAGGCAAAGGTCACAGCAGCTCTATCGATTGGTGGGCGCTTGGTATGATGACGATGGACAATGTTGGTTGATAAAATTAAATTTATCACAACCCATATAAGTTTAAGTTTTTGGGTTGATTTAACTTAATTCAACCTAATATCAGTGCAAGAAGTCCTAAGTTCAAGTTCCTGAAAGTCATTTTCCTCTCCAATAAATTGAATTCCACATTCACATGTAGGACATTTCTAACATTTCCAAATCCACAAGTGAGAAGGAGTATTGGTCGATATAATTAAGGGTAAATTATAAATTTGGTCCCTATGGTTTCAAGAATGTTAAAGTTTAGTCCCTATAGTTTAAAAATCTAGATTTTAGCCATATGGTTTGGAGAAATATAGAATTTTGTCGAAATAGTTTGGAGAACTATTGAATTTAGTCCATCTGATTTGAAAAAATAAAATTTATTCTCTATGGTTTGGTAAAACATAAAAATAGTCTATGTTATTCGTAAATCATAGGCAAATTAAGTATGTAGATGTAACTTCGAATGTATTAATGATGTGTTTTTTGTCAAATCAATTACTTATCTCATCATCATTAAACACATAAATAACCAACTTCTATATATTTTATTCACCAACAATTAGACCTTTTTATATTTGATCAAATCATAGAGACTAACTTCTAATGAGGACTAAATTGTAGGTTTCTCTAAACCGTAGGGACTAAAGTCTAAATTTTTGAACCATAGGGACTGAACTCTAACTTTCTTGAAACCATAGAGACCAAATTTATAATCTACCCTATAATTAAATTTACCTAAACTCATAAGTTTAATCTACCTAAATTCATAAGTTTAATCTTTTAGATTGATCAGTAATTTAACATAATTCAGTACTTAATTATCTCTATAAGAAAAATGGTGAAGATGGCTTTGTAATGAACTCAGCCACGAATCAATATCTTCAACAACTAAAAGTTGTTTACTTCACATGAAACTGATCATATCACATAAATACTTTTTTTTTGTTTTACAATTCCTAGTTCTTTAGGACAAGCCTTGCAATTAATTTGGTTGTGAATTGTATCCATTACTATATTTTCTAATTCAGGACATGAAAATGGTTGGTGTTTGGGGTTCAGGTATATTATTGTACGAGATGCTTTACGGCCGGACGCCTTTCCGGGGAAAGAACAGGCAGAAGACTTTTGGTAACATCATGAACAAGGATCTCACCTTCCCAAGTAGCATTCAGGTATAAGTAAGAGATTTCTTTGAGATTTTACTTGATGCAATGCTTCAACTTTTGACTATCAACCCTCCCCTGAGTCTCTGTTGAATTATGTTAAACCACCAATCAACCTAAAAGCTTACGTTCATGGATTGGACCTCATACTTTGGTACCATGTTGAATTATGTTAAACCACCAATCAACCCAAAATCTTAAATTTAAATGTAGATTGTGATAAATGTAATTATGTCAACTAACAGGTTTATAAACTTGCGAGTAGTCTAACTAGCATTGTGTAACTGGTCAAACAATATATAGACCAAAAACACTTAAACTTATAGGTTAGGGTAAATTTAGTATATCAACCAACGATCAGTTTAAAATTTTGAAAATTCAACAAGTGGATATCAGTATTAATTGGGATGAAACGACTTGGCAAAAGTTTGAACACAAGACCTCCTATTGTTCATTTATGTTAAATCGTCAGTCGATCTAAAAACTTAGATTAATTGTTAGGATAAAATCCTTCGTTGGTAGAGGTTAGAGGTCTCCGAAGTATGCGCTTTTGAAAGTCTCAGGTTTGAAATTCACAAGTGAGTTTAATTATAAAATTCCATGTCGTCTTTCGAGTTCAGACCTTGAGATAGATGCATGTGTCTCAGGTATATAGTGGGACAAAACCCTGATTCCTAGTTATAAAAAAAAAAGAATTTACGGAGGTTTATGACTCCTTGTTAGATCTTCAGACCATTAATCATTTATTGATCTGAACTATAGAAGCAACTGCTGGAAAATTGGAAATCAATCCATGTTGAATGCATTGAGATTACATTTTTGTCATTAATCATAAACTAATGTTTTCTCAATCCTCCAAGACCAAGTATTGATTCACATGCTCTTCCAGGTAAGTCTTGCAGCAAGGCAGTTGATCAATGCATTGCTACAAAGGGACCCGGCCCGACGTTTAGGATCAAGTACAGGTGCAAATGAAATAAAACAGCACCCCTTTTTCCAATCAATCAACTGGCCGCTTATCCGGTGTATGGTACGTGTACTCTCGACCATGTTTAACTCTTTATCAACCATTAACAACTTGATCAATGTTCTTAAATCTCTGCTTGTTCTCTTGGTATGAAGGTTCCCCCACCATTAGAATCACCTCTTCACCTTACTGGGAAAGGCGAAACCGCGAAGAGCGTAAACTGGGAAGCCGACGGGGTGCTTAGTAAAATGGATATGGATTTCTTCTGAAGATTCTCACCACAGTAAACTCAAACACGCGTTAAACTGGTTAGCCTTTTTTTTCTTCTGTTAATAGTTTGTAACTGTCTTTATGAAGTGCTGGTTAGGTTTGTATTAGACCAAGTTTGTCGCCATTGTTCATAGTCAGTAAGTCCCGGTTTGTTACCGATATACATGGTCACCCCGATAATTTCTGTTTATTAGTTTGAGGCTACCCTTCATTGTAATTAAAGTTTCGGCGACACCGGGACGTAACGACAGGCGATCTGGTATTTCATGGTTGTAATCATCTGAATGTTACATAATTGTCAATATAACAAGAAACAGATTAATAAAATTACCATCCATAATTAGTGGTACTTGTTTGTTTTATCATAATATGATTAGATTTGAATGAGCAAGATTCATCAAAAGACAAAACCATTGTCATTTCATATGAAGCAAATCTTAGGAAGCCTGTTTCTGATAAGTGACACTGAAAATATTGTTTGAATGCTTTTCAACAAAACATGTTCTTAGTAAACTTCTTGCTGTTATCTTCTTTTAGTCATTTTTATGAAATTGCATACAACAATCAAGATAAAAATAACGAGAAAGCGAGTAAGACATAGATTTACGTGATTTACTAATAATGTGTTAGCTATGTCCACGGAATGAGGGGAAAACAATTTTATTATGGAGAAGGAACACAAAGACATATATTAATAGAAATTTGGATTAAATAATTGGGAGAAATCAGGTCTAGGAATGAACAGATAATTTTATTATTATTTTTTTTTGGTTTCTTTTATGCCATTTGTTATTAGGAATCTCATGGTATTGTGACCACTTTGGAATATAGCTGTCAAATTAAGAAACAAATATTGAATATAGAAATACAAAGAAACCAAATTAACATAAGAAGTGCAAAATCTGTGTTTAGGTATTGAAATATATAGTTATTATTTTTCGTGATTATAAATGAGAAGCTATTTTGAATGATTAAAAATTTAAATTTTAATAATAACTCGTTTAAATATCATTATTTGTTGATAAGTTACAATTGATAGCTCGTTTAGTTGACCGTTTTTGTAGAGGAGATACATGCAATAAGTCATTTGAATGTGATGAAAAATAAGTAGTTATTTTGAGGGGTTAGAAATGAGTGAATAGTTATCGAGGAATTAAAAATTAGTGATTATTTGTAGTGATTAAAATAATTAATATTTTTATTTTTTTTGAGATAGATATTTCACATCTATACCCGAGTAACTATGCCCGTCCCTAGGCCCGACACTGAAATACATCAAAGAAGTGATAAGTGAAGACTACAAACTATTGTCACATATTTGAACCTAGAATCTTGAAGGAGCACATCTCTCGAGCCCAAGTCTTCAACCAATTGCGCACAAATAATTTATGTAATTGTTTGAATAGGAGTTGTAAAAGTTGATTTATAATAGATCGTTAATAACGTAAAACTAACCCGTTTTAGGTTTTCTTAATATCTATCCCATTTTGTTGATATTATTATGAGTTTTGTACTCAAAAAAAAAAAAAAAAAAATCAAATTTCTCTATTAATTTATTATTATTATTTTAAACTAACCTTACAAATTCAAATCAACAAATCCTATAGCTCAAACAAAGATGAATAAATTTGTGACCATAACTACAGAAGTCATTTTTAAATCCCACTTTCCAATTATTGTTAATCTCAAGAGAAAAAAAAAAAAAAAAAAAAATCCAAATTCAACTGATGGCACAAATTAATCAACAATGTGCTCCAGATGAATTTGTGAATAAATTCCAATCGAAAGAAACAATCTCCTCGATTTTCTCAGAAAAGAAAATGGTTGTATTTACAGATGAATCTGAGATTTTCAAAGTTCCGAGAAGGAAAATATTTCTACACAAAAAAACGTGGAAATTCGATAGCAATAATTTCCAATTCCAGAGCAATCGAAAAGGAATTAATCAAAAAAAAAAATCGAAAATCACTGCAAGAAATAGTAGAGGCAAGAAGGATTATCTGGAACGAGGAATCGGTAGAAGAGCTCCTTCTCATGGCGATTCTCGATGTTGAAGACGCATCTACAGAGCGGGCAAGTGAACCGATTCCACTTCTCGATGCAATCGAAATGAAAAATATGACAACAATTCTTCAGTTCGTACACGAAATCTTCTCTCGCGAATTCCGTCAAACAGATTGAGCACATCTCCGCCGCCGCCGCCGCCGCGCTATCATCGCTCCTCCGTAACTCTCCGTATCTCTTCACCAGAAGACCTCCGCCGCCGGAGCCCTCCAGTTCCGGCCGAGATGCTCGGCGGTAAACCCTAGCGATGCTACGAATGGCGTCCTTGAGACGAATCAGCGGGATCCAGAGGAAATTGTTGAAGAGAATGGAAGCGAAATCGAGAAAAATGAAACCTAACATTGGCGGTGCTGCGATTAAAGGAGAGTGAAGAAAAACTGTTTAGGTAGGGATTGAAGGAGGATTAAGTTGCCGATTCTACCGTTAAATCATGGATTGAGTTTCAAATGGAGATTGAAGAAGAAGAAGAAGTACAGATTCGTTGATTGCTCTGTTCCGTATGCCACTTTCCAATTATTCGTGTCGATGATCGTTTCGCAAAGATTCCGGCGGAGAAGAAGCGGCCAGCCGCTGACGATTGGTAATGGAAAGCATAAACGTTGATTCGAGAGAGAAATGATAAATTGCAATTTGTGATTTGCATTTTGTATTTCCACAATATTCGAGCTAATTAAATACGTAAATTTAATTTATGAAATATGATTTTTTTTTTTTTTTAGAATCAAATATATATACTATTTTTAAGGTTTTAAATAAACAAAGGTAGAAATCATAAAAATTAAAGTCTATATTTTTAAATTGTAAAAATTAATTTTTAATTTTCTTCACGTTCAAATTTATAATTTACGATCTAAATGGGTGGTGACATGGTAATTCAGTTCAACACCACATCAAATTTCGATTATGAAAATTGGTATTTGGCTCTCTTACTAATAATTGATTAAAAAAAAAAAAAAATCTAAAAAGGAAAAATTGCACAAATCACTAGTAAACTATGATATTTGTAACAATTACCCCTTTAAACTATTGATTTGATCAATTACACCTCTAAGTGATGTTTGGATTGAGATCTGAAGTGTATTAAGATTTAGCATTTAGAATGAAGATTTACTTTAAGTATTTAAAAGTAATGATTGCAATCAAAAACTTGTTTGAATGTAGTTTTCAAAAGTAATTAAAATTAATATTTTAAAAAAAATTATTTTGAGTATTTAGAAGTATTGATTAGTAATGATTGTAGTTAAAAACGTGTTTGGATGCAATTTTTAAGAGTATATAGAATTAATATTTATAATGAAAAATTTATTGAGTGTTTAGAAGTAATTATTATAATCAAAAGTTTGTTTGAATGTAGTTTTTAAAAATATTTAAAATTAGTATTTAGAACGAGAATTTAGTTTAAGTATTTAGAAATAATAATTGCAATA
>JBBMEG010000004.1:4527660-4590662 GCA_037832605.1 Cyclanthera cordifolia
GCGCTGATTGGCTGGCGCTTCCTCGACTGCGGCGACGGGTCTTCTGGCGACACGCGGCACCTGCTGACTGGCGGCTCAGACTGCGACGGCGGCTGTGCACAGAAATCAGTGGCGGCTTCCTCGGTTTCAGCGCTCTGACGGCTAATGATTAGGGTTTATGAATTCTATGCAATCATTGGGTATTTATAGCCCAATGATTGGCTATTTTTGTAATTTAGCCTATTTTATCCTTTTCCCTATTTTGTCTTTTAGCGCAAAAATTACCAATTTACCCCTGTTGACCAAAAACTCCTAATTTGACCCGAATTTCGTGAAAAGACCTATTTGCCCTTGCTTTCTCAAGCCTAAAATCAATATCCTAGGGGTATTTTAGTCAATTAAACCCCCAAATTTCCCGAATTAAAATAATAACTTAATTCTTTAATAAATTTCAAAAATTTGGGTTGTTACACCATTTGACTAGTCAAAGAATGAATTGATATTTCATGTGGGCTAAGTGTTGATATTTCACTCATAATTAGTAAAGTGGACCAAAGTAAGTATTGAGATTAAATTGGCCTTAACCCATCCTTGAATAATGAACCTTGTCCACCCTTGACCGCCTGGAACCCTTGTGGGCTGAGTTGGCTAGCGTTGGCAGGTCAACCAGGTTAGACTAAGTCTCGGGTCCCGAAACTAGTTTTTCGAAGTTAAGTCCCCTTAAGTAAAACTGATGGTCTGAGTCTGTTTGTTAGGTTTGTTTAGTGTACCGAGGTATAAATCACTTGTTTTGTACGTTTTATTTTCTTAGATTGTTAGCAAACTCACGTGGACTTGTCGAGAGCATATTCTGATCGTTATAGGTAAGAATTTTTTACCGTGGGTTGTGTAGACCATGTACACTGTTTGTCTTACCTTCAAGTGAATATATGTTGAGATTGATTCTTGTATGCATGTATGCCTGGGTAAGCAAGTTGATATTTAGGATTTTTAGATGATATGTTTATAAAGAATGTGAACTATGTTGTGCTATGCTTTGTGATGATATATGATAACCTGTTATTGTGTAGCATGTTAGTTAGACTACTATTGTTGTTGTGAAGATTGTAGAAATGATTTTGATATGAATACCTCTTGATTGTATGTTGTTTATTGTATTTTTGTGATGCATGCTAATTACGATTTAGTAGCATAGGACACCAAACATGTAATTAGGATGTTACATATATACTTGTCTGTCATGATTGACCACTTAGTTGTAATGGGACACCAAGTAACCTGCCATGATAGATGTTTGGCCATGAGTCATTCTTAGATTGTTCGATTAGTTTGTCAACATCTAGAGGCAGTAGAGGATGAGATTAACTATGCCCCCTCATCATTAGAGATGGAATGTATTTGCTGGCTTCAAAAGCCAAGAATGTGATATCACATACCACCCCTAACGTAGCCTAGTTTCAAGCTTGTTGGAGCGGGCCCTGATCATAGTGTAAGCCTATTATGGGACGGTGTTTAGCTTCAGGTGATGGGTGTGGACGGGCTGCCATTGCTGTTGCTGGAGGCCGACGACAGTTGTGTTTAGTGTGCATCTTTCTAGAGTCTATGTTTAGGCATGTGTGGATCTGGACCTAGGACAGTCTGTGCAGGCCTACACACTGTCAAATTTTCAGTAGCATGCAGTGTATGCATACACGCTCTGGGTACTAGTGAAGGCTCCCGGGACAGGGATGTCAGTGCACCATTTTTTGTTGAGTCTAAAGCCATTGTTGGGTGGCAAACTCGGGGCCTCAGAAGGAAAGCATATGTATGCTTTTCGAGCCATGTAACGTACTTCATGTGCCAGTTATTTTGGATTAGTGCACTAGGGGCCTCACAAGGGAAACATGAGCGTGTCTTTTGGTTGTGTAACGTATCTCATGACCCAGCTAGTGTTGCTTTGTGTTCGAGATTAGTTGAGCATGTATTTACTTGGTGGTGTAGCTGGACATTGTATATTGGATAATAGTTGGAGATTCTTACTGAGTATATTTATACTCACCCTTATTATGATTTTTCATGATATAAGCATGGAATATACCAAGCTGGCAGGATCATAGGGGAGTCACTGCAAAGTCGTATATTTATTTTTAGTATTTGAGTCATTCTTTCGTCATGCTCTTAAAATTGTAGGATAGTTATCTTGAACGAGATTTTAATTGTTTTTATTATTTGTAAATTCTCGCCAAACGCTAATTTATTTATGTTTAAATTATTTAAGATGATTATTTGGTTTTGAATAAATGATTTATTTCAGTCACGACGGTTTAAATTCATGCATCTAGATAAGGATTTTATGTTCTAATTGTTTAGAAAAGTCGGGTTCTTACACTATCGCTGAAATTGAACTAATGATTAAAAGGCTAAGATTTGATTGAAGTAGGGACACTTTTATTATTTTATATAGATCGACCTAACTTTTTGTTATACAAAAAATATTTTCAAATTTTTGCAATACAAGAAATTTTATCGATATTTTTTACTATACATGAAAAAAAAAAATCCATTTCTTTTATGTCATTTGCTATATATATAAATCATATGTTATTTGCTATTAAGAAGCTAATGTTGTTAAAAACCGATCGTAATATAGCTATCAAATTAAAAATTCAAACATTAATAAATTAAAATGGAGTAGAACTTCAATATTATGCATAATTTAATAATCTTCATATTATGCATACGAACAACTCTTCTACTTTTTTTTAATGATTGGGAAGAAATGAATTTCATCTAATTGTGACGTTGTATTTTCAGCCACTCACTATGACAATTTCTAAAGTGGGAGACTTATTGGCCCAACGTTGTTTGGCTAGTCTCACTCATGGACATCAAATGACGTTTCATAAAGCAGAAGTTCACAACTCACTTAAGAATAAGAACATATTAGGCATACGATCATCCTAGTGAAACCATTGATTTACATCTATATAAGGTTCTACTATACGAATCTAATATTTCTTGTTCAATCTTTTGGAAAAACTCTTCTTATATAGGAAGCTCCACTAACATGTCTCCACATGAGTAACCAGAAGTAAGTTGACTGCAACCATTGCAAAGCGAGACTACCAACAACGTTACCAGGACCAAGTGCCTAGCTAAGTCCATGCATTGTAAACAAGTTTAGGTTGTTAACTTAGAACTAAATTCACTTTTATATCTCACATACTTGTCCTAACAATCATGGACATAAAGAAGTTAATCTGATTAATGCAATAAAGACCAAATGATGTTTATAATTGAATGCACAATAAATAAAAGTTAATCTTGAAACTAACATTAAATGTTATTTTTGAATCACAAATACTAATCTTTTAAACATACTTAATATATACACATGTTTGAATTGAGATTTTAAGACTATTTTAGAATGAGAATTTATTTTGATTATTATAATGATTGCAGCCAAATACTAATGATGCAGTAGCATCCACTAGATCAGTGGTTTAAGTGCACGTAGTGTCCTCTATATAGAGTTTGTTGTCCCCCTCCCCAACTTATACTAAAAAATAACAATATGATTGCCGTCAAAAACTTGTTTGAATATAATTTCTAAGAGTATTTACAATTAGTATTTATAATGAAAATTTATTTTGAATATTTAGAAATAACGATTACAGTCAAAAGCTTGTTTGTATATAGTTTTTAAAAATTTTAAAATTAGTATTTAAAATGATTTATTTTGGTATTTAAAAATAATGATTGCAATAAAAAATTTACCTCTAATTTTTTTAAGAATATTAGAAAATACTAATTTAAAATATTACTTTTAAAAAAACATTAAAAAAAAAAAAAAAACTCCCTAGAATCTTTTTTGGGCCAGGGTAGGAAATGTCAAAAGTTAAATTATAATGGTAGTACACTTAACTCGAATTTAGTGGATTTTGTCGTGTTTGGTGTTGCCCATAATAGTTGTGACCGAACACACAGTGGTGCCAGTCGAATCCAACTGTTGACAATTGATATTTGGTTATTCTAGCTCACGGCTTGCTGTGGATGCAAGATGGAGATGTGCTTTGGGCTACGATCGAGTGGCTGTTGTTCGTTTTGATCACCAACTAGGATAAAGTACAATTCTTGATTTCTTCCACAGATATATTTCACTTGGATAAAGTAGAGTGTTTACGATCATTTTATAAACGAGTTTTTATAATCACTCTTTAAAAACTTTATATAAACGAGCTATTTTTACAATTTCTTCTTTATTATCACTCAAAATAACTCTCATTTCTAAACATTCAAAATAAACACTCCACAATTTTACAAACAAACGTCACCTAAAAGAAATAAGAACACTAGAAAATATGGGTACCTTCAATTTTCATACACGTGGATGGAGCGGATAAGATTACAATGAGTTTTTGATTTCGACTAAACTATTGAAATAATTTTTATAATTGTTTTTTTAATAATCTCATTTAAATAAGTTATTATTATAATTTTTAAATATTAACTAAAGGTAAGTAGACACTAGTAAAAATAATTTTTCAGAAGTAATTTTGCAAAAATAATTGAGATCTTTATAATAATATATCTTTTAAATGTTGAAATTAAAATGACAATGTGGTTTTCCGTTAAATTTTTGTTAGTTTAATAAAATTATATATAAAAAAAGTTTAGAATAATAAATGAAAGTAGCATGATAAATCTAACTTTGGAAACTATTTATTTTTTTATAACATAGTTGGTATCTATTAATTTCAATAATATGGTGGGGGCATTACTACTCTCAACTAGTACTATTGAACTAGATTACTAGATACCCTTTTGATTTTAATTCTTTTATTAAATTATCGTATATTAATTTTAGCAAACCTTTTCACAAACTACATAATCCTCAAAATTATCACTCATTAATCAAAAAAGATTCCAGAGTTAGAGAAGAATGTAAAAATAAAATTCACTCACATTTCCATAAATTTTCTCATAGAAGAAAAATGGAGAGGATTCTATTCACAGACTAATCTAAATCTGCTAGCAATTTACAGTCATACAGAAAAAACAAAACAACACGGAAAATCACTGCAAGAAATAGTCTAAGCAAGAACGATTATTTGGAACGACGAAGCGAAAGATATTGTGGTCATGGCGATTATCTCCACTCTGACATACCTACGAACTATCCAATTCCTAGTCACTGCAATTTTGTTTACAGACTTTTAGGGGTGATCTCATGCCACCTCCATGACTAAGGCATAGGACCTAGGAGTATTCATCAATCGATCATTGTCGATTTTTTTGTAAAAAGTGACACCGAACCAACCATATTAGTTAGGTCGGTTAAGTCAGTTAAAATGGTCGGTTAGATAGGTTAAGTAGGTTAATTCATTTTAATTATTTTTTCTTTTTTTTAATAAAAAAACATATTCATATTTCAAATTTTTATTGAAGTTTTAAGAATTAATTAAAAAAAATGGAACATACTGTTGATACCGAAAAATGGTCAACGGATATCCACATTACAATTTGTATTACCAAGGACGAGAAGCCTGCAGTAAAGACAAAATTTAGGCACACCGATGTAGTGTGAACCACAGGATCTCTGATGCCTAAGTTAGTAAACAGATTAAGGAGAGTGTTTAGAGAAAGCTTGAGAGCTTAGGATTAGCTTACAACTTGATTTGACCCCATTTGGCTTGGAGAGAAATGTGAATCGTTCTGACTTTTATAGTAGCCAGTAGTGTAACCGCTACAGCTCACTAAAGGCGACTTAATGGTCAATCGTTTGAAACGGCTACCATTTAAACCGGACATTAACACCAGCGTCACCCCTGATCGTTACACTTGAGAGATGTAACGGTCTTATCTTGGGGCTTACTTGGACCAACCTTTGCAAGTCCTCACCTCCATGGTCGACCCCTTAAGGGTGCAACCTTCTCGATGTAACCTTTGGACGTTGCAGGGTGCTTCGTTCCAAGTGTTACTTGAACTTGGTCGACTCATCCATAGGAAAGTCCTAACCTCCACGACCAACCCACTCGGCTGGCCCACTTGACCGATCTTCTTAAAGGTCGGCTTTGACTCGGTCAACCCTTACGGGTTCTCACCTCCACGACCAACCTACTTGGGTTGGCCTAGTTGATGTAACCTTGGGACGGCGCGGGGTGCAGCATCTCCATGCGTTACTTGGACTCGGTCGACTCATTGGGGAGAGTCCTAACCTTCACGACCAACCTACTTGGGCTGACCTAGTTGATGTAACTCTAGGACGCCACGGGGTGCAACGTCCTCAAACGTTACTTGGACTCGGTCGACTCATCTATAGAAGAGTCCTAACCTTCACGACCAATCCACTCAGGCTGGCCCACTCGACCGATCCCTTTAGAGGTCAGCTTTGAACTCGGTCAACCCTTATGGGTCCTCACCTCCACGACCAACCCACTATGGCTGGCCTACTCGATGTAACCTTGGGACGCCAAGGGGTGCAGCGTCTCCATGCAACTTGAACTCGGTCGACTCTTGGGGGAGAGTCCTAACCTCCACGACCAATCCACTCGGGCTGGCCTACTCGATGTAACCCTAGGATGCCACGAGGTGTAGCGTCTCTAACGTTACTTGGACTCGGTTGACTCGTCCATAGGAGAGTCCTAACCTCCACGGCCAACCCACTCGGCGTAACTCCTAGCTGTTATTAGAGGATCCAGTTGCTACTTTGGACTCGGTCGAATCTAGGGGAGTCCTAACCTACACGGCTTTCCCCTCTAAAGGGGTGTTCACCCTTGACCGTCCCATCAGATATCAGATTTCGACATGGTCCAAACACGAGGGATTTGTTTCCCACGGTCGACCCTCTAAGGAGGGAGTCAAACTTTCTTTGCTTGCACGCTTGGCCTCGAGCTCGACCACGTGTCTGGCCTTGAGCTCGGCTCGGCCTAGAGTTCGGCATGGAGCTCGGCCTTGAGTTAGGCGTGGAGCTTGGGCTAGAGCTCGGCCTCGCGTTCAGCATCCAAGCTGGGCCTCGAGTTTAGCCTTGAGCTTCATCCTGATCTTGCTAGTCCTTTGGAGGGGGTAGGACTTGTTCGGTTGCCTTTCGGAAGGGCCTATGCCTTGTCCTAATATTACAAGGATAATTACACCCACAACATTACTCTCACTCTTCATTTTCGGACCTCATTGTCGAATTTCGAAGAGCACTTAAGTGTTTGTTGATTCCCGTGCTTGTTGCGGATAATGCTTCTAGTTTTGTGAGAAATATAAATTCAATCCCTTTTTTAGAGAAGTTTTTCAAGTTATGGAAAATATATTGATTTTCGGGGATTTTCTTATTTAAAATCTTTGTTCTTTATTTCAAGAATATTTTAAATAATATTTCTCAAACTCAAAATATCATATCTCTTCAAAGAATATTTTCTTAGAAGATTTTCCACTTGAATTAATCATTTCTATACCTTAATAGTTTCATAAAAGTTTCAAACCCTCCCCCTTCACCTCATTCACGGTTTTTTGAGCATTGTGGGAGACTAGTTTTGAGCTTTCGAATATTTAAGGGGCGCCTTTGGGAGTTCGGCTTTTAGGTACGTCCTCTTTTAAATTTTTGGCTTCCCACATGTACCTATTCGACTTTATTGGTCTTTTTTAGACACTTTTTTCGAATTTTAGTTACCTTTTATGTATGAGTGTTTTGAAAATTTAGGGTAGTGGTAGGGCTTCTTTTTTAGCTTATGCACCTTTGTTAAATTCTTGTACCAAGTAGAGTGCTACTTTTCTAGGTATTTTATTGAATTTTCACAAAGCGTAGCTCTAATTTCAATTTATGTACAAAGTAGGTACTCTTTCCAAGTCTCACCACTTTTTAGTACTTTTACTGAAATTGCTTAAGTATGCCGCTATTTTTTCCTTGTCGTTAGGTAGCTACTTTTTGCAAAGTCTAGGCTACTTAGGTCCTCATAATCAAGACTCACCTAACTGAAGTTGTATTCTAAAATTCTAGGCTAGTTAGGCTCTCTTTGCAAAGGTTCACCTTTGATAGCATTTTTTGAGAATTAAAGGTTACCTAGGCTACATAGGCTCTCTTTGTAGAGACTTCCCTCTCGTTGTGCTTTTAGGTTACCCGAGCTATGAGGGTCCTCTTTGTAGAGGCTTACCCTTTTCTGAGCACTTTTTAGTTTTTTTGTTCCGTTGCAGGTACTTCTTCATACTTGCAACCATGGAGCTCTCCTCGAACTATGAGAGTGAATTGCACTCTTCCTTGCCTACCTCTTCTCATCAGAGATCTCGTCGCAATGTTGGGTCCGGGTTCCAATCAGTCGCTTCAATATTGACCCAGCAGGATTTAGAAGTGCTTAGAGTTAAGTACTAAATTCCGCACGAGATCACCTTTCGATTCCTTCGAGTGAAGAGAGATGTGACAACCCCCCTCCCTCGAGTAAAATGGCGTTGTGCACCACTATGCTTGAAAGTGGAGTTCGGCTGCTCTGATCATTCCACTTCAATAATTTCTCTGCATGGTCGGGCTAGCTCCTATGAAACTTGCACCCAACGTGTGGAACATCTTTTTCACAGTTCACAGCCATTGGGTATACACCAGTTTTGAAGGTCCCTTCAGTGCTGAGGACCTCATCTCACTGCATCGTGTTTGTCAGAATTCTGAGAAAGTTGTTGGGTGTTACCTAACCCCCAAAACCAACTTCAGCTCACTAGTGAACTGCCCAAATTTTTCAGAACGGGTGGAAGGAAAAATGGTTCTTTTAGGGGGACCTTGGTGATTCCACGCTCAGATGCTCCATTGACTATTCCTACCTCTCTTGGGACTTATGGTACGACTTATTGAAATGTGCTTGAACATATGTCTTGACTTTCTTGGCTTAACCAAATGTCTTTTTTCAGTCTACACTAAATTGAGCCATCGGCCTAGGGTAACCAAGTTTCACAACTTGGTGTTGACATACTCTGCCAAGCTTACTCAAAGTGCGCAGTACTTGACAACTGATTCTTTGGCCCCTACAACCTACTCTCTAAGTCAGCGGAACCATATGACACATACTCACCCAACCCACATGAGGGATCTGGCCTAGGTATACTTTCTAACCTTGGGTTTCGCTTGCATTTTTGGCTGATATGTAAATTGCTAATAACATCTTACTTGTTTCTCAGCGGCTATGGATTATGAGCCTACTCTAAGACACGCTTTTGAAGTGATAAGTCGTTATCCTCCCCTTCTCCGCTTTCAAGCCTCCTGCCAAGGTTAGAATGGATCCAACCACTGAAGAGGATTTTCTTTCTGGTGACGACCCTCTTTTTCCCGAGATTCTGAACAATTTGGAGTTTGGATTGGACTCGGAGTTCGAGGGTGCTAACCAAGATGCATCACCTGCTCAGGGCGGCCTTGGAGGTCCTAGGACACCTTCTTTTAGTCCTCCTCCAAGGTTTGACTCTTACTTGTTGTCTGGACCATACAATCCTCACTTGAATTCTATAGAGGAGCGAATTTTGTTTTCCAGCTTGTGGTCCGAGGTGGATTCACATCTAACACCTTTTCCAACTGGAGAGGCCTCCGTGATGATGAAGGAGGGAGCTCGCCGTACACATGAGGTATATTTACTGCTACCTGTCTCTAGGCTAAGGCGTTAGACTAACCTCGTTTTTACCTTGTAGGCTTTTATGTATTTCGCCTCATCTTCTCGATAACTGAGGACTTACGCCAGATACGTTCGTCTAGGTCTACTATCTTCGAGCAGCTTAGGTAGGAGCTGGCTTAGGCTCGGGATGCTCAGTGTGTTGCCGAGCCTGCTTTGGCGAAATCGAGGGCTTCTACCGAGGCGGTGCGGCTGTCGGCTACTCAAGTCTGCCAAGACGACTTGTCAGTCATTACTCTTCTTCGCCAAGACTTGGCTTCAGCTGAAGGAAAGCTGAAGAACTCTATATACTAAGCTAATTTGGTGCATAGCACTCCTGCCTTTGTTATTCTTGAGAACAAAGCTGGAGCAACGGCCATTAGCTGGGCGCTGGACCAAATTAGAGAGGGAACCAGTCTTGACAACATCATACCTCTCTTCAAGTCATTTTGCACCACTACACCTACCGGAGTTGCTAACCCTTCACCTCGGCCTATTCCAGCCAGGACAGATCCTGCCCAAGCCAGACTTAGTGGGTCTAGCACTAGCAAACATGGGGTTGTGAGCCCTTCGTAGTTGTTCTTTGATGTTCCTTCTTTTGTAGTAGTAGAGTTTCCTTGCAGTATCCTTTTGTTGTCTGAATACTTTGTTGCTTTACTTGAAATTTAAATTTTTTAGAATTGAATACAATTTTACTTTCTATGTTGACTTCTCTCTTATCTACCCCCAATTTAAGCATATTCAATAAATTATTATAACACAGCTTAAATTAATAGAGTCTTATTTGATTCAAGAGATAGTTTTTCTTGCCAACATTTGAAAAATAAACAAAATTGCATAATTCAAATTCTTACTTTCAAGGGTACGAGTGCCTAGGTAAGTCACATTAGGTTGTCGGTGCTTGCTCAAGTGTTAGGCCTTGCTGCCTTTAACACTACGTCACTTGCTTGATGAGGCGCTCAGGCATATGCTTGGGGGTGGCTCTCCCAGGTGCCAACTTTTGGGCGGCCTCTCCCGGGTCTAGCTCCAGCTCTATCAGCTTGGCCTTAGCAACTTCTACAACCCCTCTCAGGGCTATGTGGTAGCACTTTGGAGATGCGGCTTGTTCTTTTCTAGCCTGTCCGACCCCTAATTTAAGTGGAAAACTTCATCAGTCGATGGTAAGTGGCTTCCACCGCTTTGGAGCTCATGCACGGTGGGTCTCCCTGGCTTTACGACATCTTATGCTTTAAGAATGAGCACATCTGCCAAACTACCCCCATCGATGAGGATCCTTCTGTTCCGGATGTCGGAGACCACTAAGGATACACCTTGCGCATCACTATGTGGCTAATATAAGGCGGTGGCCTCTGCAGTGGTGAAGTCTATTAGTTCCTCGACAACATCTGTTACTTAAACTTCTTCACCTTTACTGTCATCTTTAGCCTGCCTCACCTTCTGCTTTTTACTTTTGGTTGGACTCCGCTCCAACGGGTCCACCAATGGTTGTTTATAATCGGGCTTGCAGAGGCTGGCTCTCAATTCTGGTGAGTTCTTCATCCTCTTGCTTTTGGTTAAGCACGTCTTTCAGGTCCGTCCTTGAGTCTATTCCCGTCGCTCGAGCACCCAGGGTTCTTAAACTGGCTGATGCACAGTTCCTTGGATGATTCATCCTAGACTGGTCGCTTCTAATGGGCTGATGCACAGTTCTTCCGGAATCTACTTTGTGCTCCAAGTGCTCCCCATGTCGACCACTACCCTCCAATTGAATGTAGTGAACCGGTCGTGGGTGTCGAGCAGGAGCCTCTTTTAGAGCTGTAGTGGTTGGAACTCTTGCCGGATCTTGTGCCAACACCGTAGCTCTTCCTCATTTGGCTTATATTCATACGACAGGAGAAGCTGCCACCTCCTGTGGCAGCTGCTGATTGGCTACGAGTGTAGCCTTGTTCGGAAGAGGTTGTTTAAGCAACTCCATCAACCAGCTCAGGTTCTCTGTCATTCCATAAACTCGCCCTTCTAAGGATGATAGCCTTGGATCTGATTGCTCCGCCTCTTATCGAAGTTATCCACCCCCAAGAACACAAGGTGGTTCTCGATAAGTTCTGGCTCTTGCCTCTCCACAACAACTCTCCTTAGAGCATACTTATTGTCAGACTCTCCATCGACAACTTGGTTGTTGTGGCTCTGACCGGGCGCCATGTTCTGCACCAAAAAGGTATTTGAAAAAGGTTTAGCTTTTTAGGTAGAACACTCACTCGTCCCCACAGATGGCGGCAACTGTTGATGCTGAAAAATGGTCAACGGATAGCCATAGTACAATTTTTATTACCGAGGACGAGAAGTGTGCAAAAAAGACAAAATTTAGGCACATCGATGTGGTGTGAGCCAGAGGGCCTCCAATGCCTAAGTTAGTAAACGAATTTATGAGAGTGTTTAGAGAGAGCTTGAGAGCTTAGAATTAGCTTACAGCTTGATTTGACCCCATTTGGCTTGAAGAGAAATGTGAATCGTTCTGACTTTTATAGCAGCCGGTAGTGTAACTACTGCAGCTCACTAATGATGACTTAATGGTCAATCGTTTGTAATGACTGCCATTTAAGTCGGACATTAACACCAGCGTAACCCTTGACTGTTACACTTGAGAGATGTAACGGTCTTATCTCGGACGTTACTTGGACTCGACCAACCTTTGCAGGTCCTCACCTCATGGCTGACCCTTAAGGGTGAAGCCTTCTCGATGTGACCTTAGGATGTTGCGGGGTGCCTCGTCTCCAAGCATTACTTGGACCTGGTCGACTCGTCTATACGAGAGTCCTAACCTCCACAACCAATCCACTCGGGCTAGCCCACTCGACCGATCTCCTTAGAGGTCAGATTTGGACTCGGTCAACCCTTACGGGTCCTCACCTCCACGACCAACCCACTCGAGCTAGCCTACTCGATGTAACCTTGGGACGCCCCGGGGTGCAGCTTCTCCATGCATTACTTGGACTCGGTCGACTCTTTGGGAGAGTCCTAACCTCCACGACCAACCCACTCAGGCTGGCCTAGTCGATGTAACCCTAGGAAGCCTCGATGTACGGCGTCCCCAAACGTTACTTGGACTAGGTCAACTCGTCCATAGGAGAGTTCTAACCTCCACGACCAACCCACTCAGGCTGGCCCACTCGACCGATCTCTTTAGAGGTCAATTTTAGACTCGGTCAACCCTTACGAGTCCTCACCTCCACAATCAACCCACTCGGGCTGGCCTACTCGATGAAATCTTGGGACGCCACGCGTCTCCATGCGTTACTTGCACTCGGACGACTCTTATAAGAGAGTTCTAACCTCCACGATTAACCTACTCCGGCTCGCCTACTTGATGTAACCCTAGGACGTCATGGGGTGTAGCGTCCCAAACTTTACTTGGACTCAGTCGACTCGTCCAGATGAGAGTTCTAACCTTCACGACCAATCCACTCAGGCTGGCCCACTCGGTGTAATTCCTGACCAGTATTAGCGGATCTAGTTGCTACTTTGGACTCGGTCGACTAAAGGGGGGTGTTCACCCTCGACCGTCCTATCAGGGATCAGATTTTGACATGGTCCGGCCTCGGGGGACCTGGGTTCCCACGGTTGACCCCCTAAGGAGGGTGTTGGACTTTCTTTGCTCTTTTGCTCAGCCACATGCTTGGTCTTGGCTCGGCTTTGAGCTCGACCGTGAGCTCGGCTTTGAGCTTGACCTCTAGTTCAGCCTCCGAGTCGGGCTTAAGTTCGGCTTTGAGCATGGTCTTGATCTTGCTAGTCTTTAGGAAGGGGTCGGACTTGTTCCACTGCCCTTCGAGAGGGCCTATGCCTTGTCCGAATATTACAGGGATAATTTCACCCACAACACATACCTAATACTTTTTAAAAACACATTTAAAAATAAGTTAATTTTATAATAATTTAATAATAAATGTAATTAGTTAAATTAAATATTAATATTATATGAATGAATTTTTATGAACCGACCAAACCGAAACGCCCTACATTCGGTCAGTTTCAGTCGATCGATTCGGTTTTGAGTGAATGTATGAACACCCCTAATAAGACCCCATTAAAGTAGCTAAACAACAAATTACTCTCCGTAAAAAGCTATCCTTCCCCTCCTACGAAACAATACTCTCACTAAGCTTGAAGAGACCTTTGTCGATGAGCTTAGTAACAACACCAACTAGTACAAAAGACCCCAAAACCAAATACTCATGAAAATCTAATAACCTATGTAGAGAATGTTATCCAACAACGATACAAATTTAATCTACAATTAAAAATATAATTGGACAAAACCAGACAAGACCTATAAACCAGCTTGATGATCAGACACTAAACAAAAAAAATGATAAAATAAATCGGTCTAGTAAGGGAGTTTTAAAATCAAACCTGGCCAAATAACAGGAGGAATGAACCGAAACCTGGACCTCTTTCTCTAAACTAGCGGTCTAAACCATCTGCAACCTCCAAACTGGTTCTGTCATACTTCCCTCAACTATTGTCAAGCCCTTGACTAGTGTAACAAACAAACACATTATTTTCAAAACTACATCAAGCCCACATGACATGGTCTCCAACTTCTTTTTATCTCCCACTCGTGATAAGACCTCCATCCAGCTTCCCAACATCTGACAAGACATCACAAACACCACCTGTCTCAAATTCTCAAGCCATGTGCCCTAAGAGAACTCATGCCTTAACTACTTTACTGTTTCGATGATAAGCAAAGCCTATATGGCTCGTATCTGAAATCTTCTTAAGTCCTCAGCAACCTTCTTTTCCTTCTCCTTCATCATTCTCTGCCTTTCTCATTTTACTGACAATGCCTTGTTTTTTCCCATACTGATTTACCACGATCAAACAACGTCCTACCTTAGTCGAACAAAACACCTTCATTCCCCTCGTCACTTATCTATTTGAAGAGGAAGATACCCCCATCGACTTCTACCAAACTCATGCAAGCAATAAAGCCACCTAAACAGTCACACATCGAACCCACTCTCTCTACATACCATTTTCACAACTGTAACACTCACCAGAAAACAAACTCACCTAATTTAAAGAAGCATTCAAACCACTTCGCCTCTTCCGGTTAAGCCCTAAACATCTCTAAGAGGGCTTCTTTCACTTTACTCGTCATTGAGCATAAGAACAATGTTGCTTCACTCTCTGATGATAAAGCACCGTCTTCAAAAGACGCATTTGTGGATGCCTGCAAACGACCTCCAATGATTCCTGAACAACATCTTTAAACCCAGAGTTAAACCTCCCTCTAAAGGGGAGAGAGAGTTTCATGACCTCAACAATTAATTTAACAAAGATCAATATTCAATCAACCCTTTCTTCTTTTTATTATTTTTATTACAATAGTAATTAGAGGATTCAAACCATAACTATCGTGGTTAATAGTGTTGAAAATGTAGGTTAGAAACATGCAATTAACGAGCGGAAGTGGGTGATTATAAAAAAAATTGCATTAATTAATCCAATTAATTAATATCGATTAATCATATTAATCTACATGCATTTATCTTAGATGATTGACTTGTTGTTATTAAGAACATACTCACATTGAATGACGCCTCTGAACATACTCCCTGGAACCTTCTTGATTAATCTTCTCTAATCTTCTAGACTATGACTTCTTTGCTACAACTGAGAAGGTAGCTTGAAACTTTAGTCAGACAAAAAGAGTTCTAACTTTCCGAGGAATTTCTCTATTTGAGAATTTTGGATGAATGAATATTTAAATTAGGAAAATATAATATCTTTCAATATTAAAGATATTGGGATAAAATCAAAGTTTTTTTTTCTCATTTAAATATAAATTTCAAAAATTTCATCCTCATACTACATTTCCTTCCCGCAGGATTTCAAATTTGGCCAATATATTTCATTACGGGCATAAAAATTTGTAAACTTTTTATTTTGATTTCAACAATTGAGGATAGGGAGATTCGAACTCGTGACCTCATGGTCATTCAGCGTTGACTGATGTCGTTGAGCTACTGCTCTTTTGGCATAAAAATATGTAAACTTACATTTTCATTCTTTTTGATTACTGATGGACAACTTCTATTTTTAGTTTTATTTTGTGAATATTTTGATATATATTTTTATGCAGTTATTTATCTTCAAACTATTTTACATTAAAGTTGAATGTCTCTCTTTATTTGTTACCATTCATATAAAATAACTTTGATGTTTAATTTTAAATTAAAAAACCAATAAAACAACCAAATTTCAATTAAAAAAAACATGAACAGCTACAACAACTGAAGGTTCAATTACCTTAAATAACAACGACGACGGAGTTTCCTTCCATCACCTTTGCTATCTAAAGCGACAGAATGTAACTTCCT
Organism: Cyclanthera cordifolia; assembly: GCA_037832605.1. NCBI lineage: Eukaryota > Viridiplantae > Streptophyta > Magnoliopsida > Cucurbitales > Cucurbitaceae > Cyclanthera > Cyclanthera cordifolia. The sequence goes on from JBBMEG010000004.1 coordinate 4,543,589, forward strand.
CTTCATTGCTATCTAAGGCGATGAAACTTTTTTCGTCGGCTTAGATGTCTGAGGTGACTATAAAAACATTTCCGTCACTTGAGATGCCAAATGCTAGGGAACACGTTTTTCCATCGTCGTAGGCTAAGGCAATGGGGCTACGGTGACAGAACGAACGACAAAAAGTTTTTCGTCGCTTTAGGCTAAGGCGAAAAAATTTCATGCCTAAGGAGACAGAAATTTGTGTCGCCTTAGACGTTCTTTTTTTTTACATACTTAATTCGCCTAAGATTTATGAAGAATCACATGGACTGTTTATTAAGTTTTATCAAACCAAAGGGATTAAATTATATTTTTTTTGAATTATATGAGCGAAATTTTATATTTCTCCAAAAAATAAAAACTAAATTCTATATTTCTCGAAAACATCACTACTACAATCAAGGAAATATGTGATGGACTAAAAAAAATAAAAAGTTTGGAAACACTGAGATTCGGTAATGGGCTATTGGTGCCAGATTAAACCCGTCACAAAAACTACAATAGGTGACGGGAAATTATCGTGACGGGCCTTACGTGACGGGCCGCCCGTCATTGAATCTAGCCCATCATAAAAAAAAACTACTCATTTGGTGACGGGCCACCCGACACCTAAGGCCCGTCACCTTAAGCCCTATCACAAAAACTCCTACGTGTTGTCCCTTGTTCCCCAACCCGCGACAGCACCCTCTTTAATATTTGTTTTTTTCTCTTTTCTCTTTATAGAGACACACTCTCTTCCTCACCAAACCTTCTTTTCTCTTCCTCATCATCCTCACAAAAACCCTCATTTTCATTTTCCTTCTTCCCTCATCTCCTCTCGACATTTCGGCTCTCATCTCGACGATGGCGAAAACTTGTTTCTCTTCCTCTACTCGACGACAGCATGCATTCTATTTTCTTCTAAAATTAGCCTTGCGTTGAGCTTTCTTCAACAAAGTAAGTGTCGGACTCCTATCTATGTTAGTTTATCTTCTCGTTGAGTTAATCAATTCATTCAAACTATAATACTATTCTTTTTGTATCTTTATTGTGTGAGAATAATGAACAAGAAAGCACGAAGAAGCCAGAAAGTAAAAAGATAAAGTGATAGAAAGAAGACACCAAGATTTAACTTGGTTAAGCATTAAGGCCTACATTCACGGGAGCATAGGTACATTGTTATCTAAGTCATTTGCCATACACATTGCACATACATATGCAAACTCTCATGAAATTGATTTACACTCAACATGAATTCACTCTCTTAAACCTACATTTGTAATCAATCTAACTGCTTTCTATTAGGATAGAGCTTTGCTTGATTGTTGATCCGTTGGGGTCTATTATCACTCTTTTGAACCCGTCGCCAAATGTAAATTTAGTGACGCACTTGAGACTTTCATGAAATGCACTTTTTGTGACTGGCAGCGCATCATAAAATGTTGATGAGGGACAGCCCACCACAAAATGTATATTTTATGACACGCGGCCCGTCAAAAAAGTGTTCATCAAGAAATGAAAAGATGTACTGAGCCTATATGACGAATGCTTGTCCGTCATCAAAAAACTTTGGTCGTGTGTCAGAGTCATGGAATATGCTCTAACGACTCACGTCCGGAAAAGTCGTGATGTGACTGAGGAGGACGGTACATCATCCATCACACTAAGTAGAGTGTTGAATAGTGTCAGCTGGATGCATCAGAAAGTAAGCCACGGTGGTGTCAATGTATCAATGTTAAGGCTTAGTGGTGGCACGATGGGGCCCCGAGCCATCCTGGAAATTTCAAGGCTCAAGATAGAGTTTTGACGACCGGCTCTGAAGTTAAGTCTGTATGAAGCTAAGATGTAAGCTCGCCAAGTTTGATGTCAATCGGACATCGGACGGACGCTCCACACTGACGTATGATTCCTCGCCAAAAAGACATGCTTTGGAGGGAGACTAAAAATGGTCCAGAATGTACTATAGGGGAGGCATGGTGTCAACTCTCCACCACCTTGGGCCCTGTGGCCTAAGTGAGCTACCCCATGGCACATGCGTGTGTCGTGGTGTGAGCGAGCGCTTGCAAGACGAGTGTCTTGGGCGGCTTCCTTCGGAAATGAAAATCCGAGGTCAGTGTCGAACGGCACGGGTGTGCCGACATTGCGCCTTTGCTTTGGGATAGAGGCTTGTCACAATATCTGAGGAGCGACCCGCCATCTCAAGTTGGAATCCCGTGGGCCGAATGGATGTGTGTGCGAACAAGCATGCATAAACCAAGATAATTCCGCTGCGTATATGAAAGCTTAGTCGTGGCCTGAAGAACCTTGTTTAAAGACCCGAAGTATCACAAAGTATGGGCGATCAAGTTTGGAGCTGAGTTCCTCTTTAATATTGGCAATGACGAGTGTGGGATCATGGCGTTGCACAAGTCGAAGAGAGCGACTGTGACCCCTGCTCGTCATCTATTCTTCTATTTGTAGTAGTGCATATAGATTAAAGTCTTCATTTTTAAAGGAGAGTAACAAAATTTTAATTTTCTTTCAACTAATATTTTAACTTTTGTTCACCCGATTGTTAAACTAATTATTTAGTTAAAAATGTGTCAACAAAATTGTAAAAAAAAAAAAAAAAAAAATTGACTCTTATTTATATAATTAGATTGCCAGCTCCTGACATCATTTCATTAGGTGGCGTACGTTTTTGCCTTGTGACACCATGATAAAAAGATAAAAAATGAACCTTTTTTAATAAAATGTATGAAAATTTCATTTTGACAGTAAATTTTAAAATTATATATATTCAAATTTTCCTTTTAAAATGTTCAAATGATTACCTTGTTTTTTTTTAGTAATGATATATTTGGGAGTCAATAAGAATAAATGAAAATTTTGAGAATGATGATGTTTTCTGTTATCTGGAGTACCGATAATCGTATCTTTCATAATCACATTTTTTTAAAATTACATTTTTATCCTTTTTTTAACTACCTTTTATTCTTCTCATAACTATTTTTCATTTATATCATACATTTAATTTTCTTCATTATCATTTTTTTCGCTTCAAACACAAATAATCATTTTTTTGTTGTCATTCCCTTCACCCTACACACAAATAATAATTATCCGCGTAATTATTCTATTTTTTATTTTTCTTAATTCTCATTTGTCTCGTAATCATTCCTATTCTACTTCCTCAAACACAAGTGAGAGGATGCCTTTTTAGGTATTAGTTATATAATTATAACCCGTCAAATTAATTTTTCACTAGTTGATTTCACAATTTCATCCGAAAGGAAAAGAAAAAGTGAGGAAGGAACTCATGGAACAAGACAAACAAACAAAAAGATGAAAAGGAAAAAAATTGATAAACAGATGTATGGAGGTAGTGAAAACGATGGAAGCCGCCATTTATGGGCATAACCACCAATTATTATAGCCGATGTGGTTCATGGTCCAACAGGCCCATGGAGATGAAATGATTTTATTTCATTTTATCCATCTAGTTGGATTTAGATGTAGGTTGTCGTTATTTAAGTTTGTTAGTTTTTTGTTGTTTGCTATGGCTTATACTTTTTTACATTGCTTGCTTATTCATTTCGTTTTAGGCTTTTTCACATAATTTAACTAGTTTTTATTTGCATACACATACTAACAGTCTTTACTGAGGCTAATGCATGAACCACTCACACAAACAATTATTTGGCACAAAGATCTCTACCTATATACACTATCGGCAACTTACAATCGAATTTAAGCATACATGACATCCATCATTAGCATCATTATTATTTGTGCTTTCCCTTATCTTACTTTGGTATGATCCCTCCAATTACAGCTGCTACAATAGCTGTAGGGTCCCCTAGAATAGCGGAGATGATGACACGAGCTGCAGTACCAGCCATCTGACCACACTTCTTGATTGTTCCTCTTGCCCCAGGACGGTTTTGTAGCGATCCCTTGAGGCTTGGAATAGTAGTATACATTTGCCTAACCTTATTCTTATCTACGTTGAAATATACGGCTTGCCAGCTCTCCGTCATCATTTCCTTCACACATGACAGATGAAGGTTATAGGTCTTGCACTGCGACCTGTAAGACCAACCGAGTCCCTTTCCTCCGCAGCTGTGGCATGAGCTCGAGAGCTTGTGACACAGGTAGAGATTGTGTTTCCCATCATCCAGGACTTGAGGGAGGTTTGCACAACATGGATGTAGATCAAAATCGCAGCCACTGCAGTGATACACAAATCCATGAACATAAGTTCTACATGCGTCGCATACTCGTTTTCCTTTGCCGGGGGGGTAATAGTGTAATTTAAATTCACATTTTTCATAGAAAGGATGGGTGACTCTGGTGGCACCAACAGCACAAACCTTGTGCAAGCTGAAGCCACATTGGTGGCACTTGTATTTGTAGCCAATACCAGCTTCTTTGCACCCACCACAGTTGTAGGGGATCTCGGTGTACTCAAGCCTCAGTTTGTGCCGTGGGTGGATGGGATGAGTAATCTCTTTCTCAATTTTCATGTTCTTTTTGTTCTTTTTCCCTTTTTTTTTTTTCTTGTATATTCCAACTGTAAATGAAATATGTATTTATAAGCAGGTGAATTGGGAGCTAAAGGTTCATCCCTGATTGGCTTGTCTGGAATACCTTGCAGGTAGATGCTTTGCTTAAGCTTTACGATCAGAGAACATCTTTATTCAGTTGGTAAAAGAAGAAATTATTGGGGATCCAATAAAGGTTTGTAAAGAATCAGATGCCATTCAAGTATCTTACTAGATCAACATATAATATATGTTCAACACAATCATTATGATGCACAGTTTCAGTCAACTCTTCCAACTGGCCGACCAACTCAGCTCATGAGAATTTGAAGGTATTGTAAACATAAAAAAGAACTAGGCGCAATAAAATCTAACAATGAGCCTAATGACTTTGCTTGTACACTTGGAGTTCTAGAAATTGAAATGGGAATAAAGGGCCAAGAGAGAATAGGTTCAAACCATAGCAACCACCCGTTTAATATCCTAACCCAAGTGTAAGATTTTAGTTCAGGAAAAGTTTAGTGTTATTGATAGGAATGTGATGAAAGGGAAGGGAGTATGGTAGCTAGCTATTTCCCTTATTATGTAAGGCAAATAAAAGCAGCAGTGTCCCCACAGAATGTGGATACTCAAAGAAAATGAGAATCCATGTGTCTTAGTGGAACCCAAAAGGATAGAGGCTAGTGGATCAATCAGTTAGGTTTTGGTGCCTTCCGTAAACAAAACAAAAAGAATTAGAATATTCTTGCATAAATAGATGGCTAGCTTCTTTGATTTGTTATGTTTTTAGGAGTACTTGTTTCGTGCGTTAATCATTGTTATCTAAGAACTACTCTTTAAACTATAGTTATGCACTATGAGGTTTTCTAGCAGATTACTTTTAAATAAATGAGAGCCAAATATCGATTTTTATGATCAAACCGGCCATAACGAGATGTTAAACTAGATTAACATCAAACAATGAAATTAACGTGTCATCCACCCTTTCAATTAGCAAATATATATAGTTAAATGTAAGTTAGTAATGGTTTTTGTTTTAAACTAGTTTAGTCTACTTTGGAAAAATAAAGGAATAATTGAACTAGATACATGAGATATAACAAGGTGGGTTGGACTCTCTGCTTATGTAAATAAAAATAAGTTATGCACCATCTTCATAAGACATGATTTTTTTGCCATCAAGTAAACTAAGTCAACAAAAAAAGACCAAATTTCTTTGAAGTTGCCAGCAACTGGATATAACAACATAAAGTTCAAAACTGAAAAGGAAAAAAAATTTAAGAGAGTCATCTTAGATGAATCCATCTTTAAAATGAAAATAAAACGGTATATTTTTCTCTTTCCTCTTTTTGAATCATTTCTTCCCTCCATTTTTCTCTCTTTAAATATGGAAATTAAAAAGAAAAACAGAGAGTAGGAAAAAAACTACCTGCATCACTACCCGTTTACCATCTCTTTGAATTTAAAATTATGGAAAAAGAAGAAGAACAACAACAGAGAAGGGTAATTAAGTTCAGGCTCTATTGTTTGGGCGAGTAGGAACATTTTTCTAACAGATGGGGGCACTGGTGGCCTTGAACCGAATCTGGCCCTCTTCCGTTGCCACCAGACCAACGCCATCACTAGGTTTAAGCTTTTTTAAGAAACACAAATTAAAATTAGGTGAATTATAAATTTAGTCGGAAACATTTGAAAAGAGTTAGAATTTAGTCTCCTTTAAAAATGACTTTAGTCATCAAGATCGAAGAAATCTACCTTTTAATTTTTATGATTTAAAAATTAAAATTTACTCTATAAGATTTGATCAAACTTAAAAAATAGTTTTGTTTTTCATAATTTTTTGTGAATAAAATGTGTAAAAGTTAATATGTGCTAGAGTCTGAATGAGTAATTTTTTTTAGTATAAATTAGGGGATGAGAACCACAAACCCTAGACGTGATAAGTTCAAATTAATTATCTTTATTAAATCTTATTTTAGATTGAATATTGTAATTAATTGTGAATATTTTTTCCATATTTAATTTATAATTTGAATTGTCAACAAAACTAGTGAAATATGTTTAAAATTAGATTTTAGTTTGAATTTAGGAAAAAATAAAATAAGGAAAGAAAATTAAAAAAAAAAAGAAAAAAAGAAAAAGAGAAGTGGCATCTCCCATTTCCACATAAAAATAAAATGAGTAAAAAAAGAAGTGGCTGGTGCCACCTCCATAAAAATAGAAAAAAGAATTTAATTATCTATACATGTGTGTGGTTTTTGCAGAAAATGAGGAGAGGAGAAGAAAACAAGTTCGATTGGGATCGAAAGATTTGGTTTTTCGACTTTACAGAGAACACAAAAGGCGAAAAAAAATTTGATTTGGCTTCACAGGGAGCAGAGGGCAGAACAGGAAAAAAAGAAAAAGTTTTTATCATTTTTCTGAAAAAACAGCAACCAACATCAACACAAAAAGTAGCAGCTCCACCTCCAACGATCAAAATTGGTTTTATTTCAACTCTCTTGGTTTATTTATGTATTTATTTTCGTTTGACAAACATTCATTTTGTTTTCATTATGAGTAGATAATTTTCATCATCCCACTGGTGCAAGAAGTCGCGGTGCACCGTGTCACGCTCGCACTCTTCGAGTCGTGTGGTGCCATCATCCCACGCTCATCATAGCTAGCCTTAGAAGGGAACTCAAGTCTCATACTTGCATCGCCCATACTTTATGGCTCGTTGGGTCGTTAAGCAAGGTTCACAAGGCCTGGACTATGTTTCATCAAATACGCAACATAATTATCTTGGCATGATTGTATGATTGCATATACATCCATTCAACCCATGGGAATCCAATATGAGAATGCGGGTCGCCACTCGATATACGTCTCAACCTCCGTCCCATGGGCAAGGAAACAATGTTGGCACGACCGTGTTGTCTGACACTGTCCCCGAATTTCCGTTTCCGAAGGAAGTCGTTCAAGGCACTCGTCTTGCAAGCGCTCGCCCACACCAGAACACACGCATGTGCTATGAGGTAGCTCACTTAGGCCACATTACCCAGGGGTGGTGAAGAGCTGACAGCATGCCTCTCTATAGTACTCATTATGGACCATTTTTAGTCTAGCACCAATGTATATCTTTTTGGCAAGGAATCATACCCAACGTGGAGCATCCGTCGGATGTTCGACTAATACGAAACGTAGCGAGTTACATCTTAGCTTCATACGGACTTAACTCAAGAGTCGCTCGTCAAGACTCCATCTCGAGCCTTCACACAGTCGGGATGGCTTGGGGCTCGATCGTGCCCTCAGTAAGCCTTGACATTGACACCTTGACACCATTGGGGCTTTACTTCCCGATGCATCTAGTTGACACTATTAAATACTATTCTTGGCGTAATGAATGATGCATCGTCCTCCTTAGTCACATCATGACTTGTTAAGACGTAAGTCGTCAGATCATATTCTATGACTCTAACATCCTCCTCACTTAATCCAGTCATCACCCTGGATGACTTACACAGAGCATAACTACGCAGGTTATGACATTCACCTCCGCTTACACTTGGTATCACTCCTCTGACGTCCCATCTTCTACTAGTTGTTGATGAACTTGCCAGCAACTCGTGCTTCAAAAGAATATGATGAACGACACACTACTTATGGGTTGTCCATCGTGGACCTTCCATCGTCCCTTTATGGACTTGGCTGGGCCTCACCAGAAAAGTATGGCCAATTTACGCGAAATAATATTACGCCTTAGACTACCCTATCTTCATCTTTTCTTGGCCTCCGCGAATAGTTGGGAAGAACGCGCTCCAACCACCTGCTTAACCCTCAGGGCACACACCCCACTACATATCTCTGAGCTTTCCTTTGAAATCTAGAGGCATCTAGACAACATAACTCTCGTAGCCGATTAAGTTGTTGCACTACTCCTCGACCAACTTCATTTTTCCCACACCCTGGCGACATGGCAAAGACACTTCTGATCTTTCAGCAGCTCACTCGAGCTTCGGTTTATCAAGCATGGTGGTTTCTTTATGCTGCAGATGCTGGTCTTTTGACAACTATGTCAGAAGTCACCCATTTGACATATGCAATGACTCAATGGACACTTTTCCTCACACTTTGTGTAACGCCCGTGGACTAGGATTTTGATGAGGTCTTGGAATCCGAATCTGGCCCCTTTTAGACCTTAGCATTCCTCTCTACCCTCTGCGACTTGGCCATGTTAACTAATCTAAAAGCGCTTCTAAGAGTGAAGACTATCCCCACAGACCAACACTGATCCTTTCAACATGTTTTGTTCTCATTCACATGTATCCTATGAAAATTCTTAGGAGGTTTCCCAATCTAGAACTACTCCAAGCTAAGCACGTTTAACTGTGAAGTTCCTTCGATTGAGCGATCGAAAAGGAATGTGTACCTTGTTGGTATAGGTAGTACAAATCAATTATCTTAAGCATTTTAACACAAAAAATCTCTCTTATTTAGATGTGAACTCGGTTCATTCATGTACCCATCGCAAACACGAGCGTTACACTTTGCTTGGTCTCAGCCACATTGTCCACTACACGAACTTTTACTATGCATAATTTGGCAATTGACCGGTGTATGTCGCATGAACCCTTGATGCTTCTACTTGCAACCATTAGCATTATCCCTCTGATGATAATAGCTCTTTCATACTGTCTGTCTCACCAAGCCCTTGACAAACATACCTGGTCTTCTTTATACGGGTACGACTCCCTCACGACATGTTTGTCAAGACATTCGCAAGTTCAATGTAAGGACCCAGGTTTTCAAAGAATAAAACCAAAGACCTTACTTAACTCCAAATGCATGAAAATCAGTTACAAAACCAATTTAACGGATAAACCAACGTGCATTAAATGAAACCGGTTTTTCTGTGGGATCCCAAATCATTTAAGTAAGCAATAAATTTCATTTATACAAAATTTACGGAATTCAAAACATGTTAGGACTTTTCCTAGACTCTAGTGCAACGTCCCCCATAGCCAAACAACAGCCTGGTCAACATCCTAGTCCAAGTACCTGGAGAAAATCCACATTGGAAAAGATGAGTCGTGAAACTCAGTAACGGGCCCCAACTTGGGGTTCAACATGTATATAGTTTAAATAGCATATCACATAATACAATACAAGCCAGAAATAATAATAAGTAATTGATGTCAAAACAGAGAAGTCTATCCGCTTAAACTGTAAATCCAAAAATACTCTTCATGAAGTCCTTCGACTCTGGGAAATCTGGGTAACCAATGCTAGTGTGAGAGCATCTCGGCGAGACGAAGCAATCTGGTTGCCGTCAGACCTCGAGCACTCGCGCGAAGAGGTAGTATACGCACCCTTCGGAGTGGGATATCGCCCACACCCTCACTTCTAAACACGGCTCCTGGGAAAAGTCAAGTGAACTTTGGGTAGGTATGGCTAACCGAGTGGCCACCCGATCCCTAACACTACCGCGATGAGGAATATCGTCCCCTCGCCCAACACTTAACAAATCTCATATCCGAGTCTAACAACTAAGACACGTTTGACCTAACCGTAGCTCATGCTCTCAAAGGAATATCGTCCCCTTTGGAACATCTCAAAACTCGGTTCACTTTGGAACATTAAAATAACTCGGTTCCCTTTGAAACATTAAAATAACTAGGGTTCCCTTTGAAACATTAAAATAATTTGGGTTCCCTTTGGAACATTAAAATAACTCGGGTTCCCTTTGGAACATTAAAATAACTGGTCCTCACTGGTACATCTATAACTTAATGAATCAATAGGACTAGATCTCTTTGGAACATCCCGATCCAATATATATATATATATAATACATTGTTAGGCTTGTTCTACAACATATCAAGACCTAACAAGCATCATCAATAACTTGAAATAACATAATACGTATAAGTACACTCAAATCATATTCACGTAATAGATATCATAGAAACACCACAATCAACCAGATAACAACCAGCTCAATCAACATGCATACATTTTATTACACGGCCGAAATCCTCAAATGAGCTCTTAAGCTCAAGATTGGCAATTAAAAATAGCCCTAATGAATAAACGGGTTTGAATTAGCACTTACGACCATAATAAAAACAAAAGACGGTAAAATCATTCGAGAGACCCATTTCTCCAGTCTCGACACAGTCAAAACTAATCAAACTCATGACCTAAATGCCATTAATATAACATTAATTGGTTAATTTAAGTTCTCACCCCACGAGTCTCACCGGTTAAAGAATTTAATATAAAAGGCTTTAACGTTTAACAGGTTTGATCGCCAACAAAAATGGCAAAAAGCCGCACTAAATAGGTTTAAATAACATTTAACAGGTTTCATTTTACAGTTTAACAGTTTTGATCATAACTAACAAAATGACAAAAAGATACGATAAATAATTAGCCAGTGAAAAATTCTTATAAATGTTCTCCTCTCAACAATAGTCCAAAAATATAACTTATTAGTGAAATCTCAACCAGATCTAAAATCATATGCCAAAAATCAATAAATCATCCGTTTAGCATACAAAAATTACCTAGACGGTGTGGGTTCGTACTGCACAAATAGGGACTGGGCTGCCCAGATTTGGTTCGCACAATAGTGATAGCGGCCGTTTTTCTCGTGAACGAAGAAGAACGAGAGAGAGAAAACGTGGAAGCCACAATTAGGGAGAGAAAAAAGGCTTAATTTTTCTTTATAAAAAAGAAAGGTCAAATCAATTAAATAATTTCGTACGAGCAGTAATTGATTGAAATGAGATTAATCCAATTTAATCTATAAATATTGTTATTTAATTAATTTTACTACTCTTAACAAACCTCTAGAATAATAACCAATGAAATTTTTTAATTACTTAATTTATTTTAAATAAGAAATTTTGATTTAAAGCTTGAAAACTTCGGGTTGTTACATTCAAAGAGTCGGCTTCTCCTAACTTCACATTGACACACAATTGTCCCGCTGCAATGGCACTTTTGACACAGATGCACTGTCTTCATCTCAACTATGAGTCTTTTTGTCTCGACTAATTGCACACACAAATGTAGGCTCTAATACCAAATGTCATGATCGCACTCTTCTCGTGCGATGCCATGATCTCACACTCATCATAGCCAGCCTTAGAGGGGAACTCAAGCCCTATACTCAGATCGCCCATACATTTTGGCTCATCGGGTCATTATGCGTGTTCACAAGGCCTCGACTATGTTTCATTATATATGTAGCAGCATTATCTTGGCATGCTTGTATGCTTCCACACACATCCAATTATTCTTAGAATAAATATTTCCCATAACCTTAAAACTTTATTCATTTGAATATTATTTAGGAAAATATATTTTTGAAAAAGAATATGGCTTAAGTAGTTTTCAGAAAAATACTTCGGTAAATTACAAGAAGATAACCTTTTAGCATCCCGAAACTTCGAAAAAGAAGCAAGTGCCTAAACTACTCTCCACAATCCGGCAAGCTCAGAAATGAAAAGTGGGGGGTAATGTTGTAAGCTAAAAATATCCCGAAAGACTCGGAAAAGGTTGGGACCCACTCGAAGGACAAACAAACCAACGTCGACCCCCTGGGGTCGGCCAAATGGAGGCCTTGACCCCCAGAGGGTCGGCCGAGTCCATTGTCGACCCCCCAAGGGTCGGCCTCGCCATCTTCGACCCCCCAAGGGTCGACCTCGCCATTGTCGACCCTAAAGACTCGTAAGAGGTTGGGACCCACTCGAAGGACAAACAAACCAACGCCAACCCTTCGGGGGTCGCCCAAATGGAGGCCTCAAACCCTTAGGGGTTGGCGGAGTCCATTACCGACCCTCCGGGGGTCGGCCAACACCTTTGTCGACCCCCTGGGGGTCAGTCGAGTCCATACCGACCCCTCGGGGGTCGGCCGAGCAAGTCCAACTCCTTTGGGGTCGGCCAAGGAATGCCTTGACCCCCGGGGTTGGCCCTTACAGCCTCACCCTCCTCGGGTCTGCCAACGAGTAGGTTAATCCGAGTGGATTGGCCGTGGAGGTCAGAACTCTCCGAAGAGTCGACCGAGTCCAAGTAACGTTTTGAGGCGCTGCACCTCGTGGCGTGGCCCATTACAACGAGTAGGTCAATCTGATTGGATATTGGCAGTGAAGGTCAGGACTCTTCGAAGAGTCGATCGAGTCCAAGTAACGTTTCAAGGTGTTGCACCTTATGGCATCACCCGTTACAACGCGTAGGTCAATTCGAGTGGATTGGCCGTGAATGTCAGGAATCTAGAAGAGTCGATCAATTCTAAGTAACGTATGGAGGCGCTGCACGTTCTGGTGTCGCCCGTTACAACGAGTGGGTCGACTCGATGGGGTTGGCCGTGGAGGTCAGGACTCTCCGAAGAGTCGAACAAGTCCAGAATCAAGATCGTTACACCTCCAAAAGGTAACGGTCAGAAGTTACGCCGGTATTCATACCCGACTTAATGACGGACGTTTCTAACGGCCAGCCATTATATCGTCATAAGTGAGCTGGAGCGGTTACGAGACTGACTGCTATAAAAGTCAAGTCATTTCTCCCTTTCAAGGAACGGATCCTAAGCTAAGTACTCTTAAGCCATTCTAAAAGTCCACTAAGTTATTCGCCTAAATTTTATTTCTGACTTAGGCATCAGAGGCACTGTGGCTCCACACCGATGTGTCCTAATTTTATTTTTTTTTTGCAGGCGCTTTTGTCCTCAGTTAAACAAATTTACTATGGATATCCATTTACCATTTTTCGGGTGGTGTGAGCCATAGGGCTTTCGATGCCTAAGTTAGTAATGAAATTTAGGAGGATAATTTAGAACTTTAGGAATGACATAAAACTACTTAGCTTAGGATCCGTCCCTTGGACTAAAAAATGACTTGACTCTTATAGCAGTCGGTCTTGTAACCGCTGCAACTCACTTATGGCGATATAATGGCCGACTGTTAGAAACGTCTGTCATTAAGCCTGGTATGAATAGCAGCGTAACTCCTGACCGTTACACTTTAGAGGTGTAACGCTTTTGACTCTAGAGTTACTTGGACTCGGTCAACTCTTCAGAGAGTCTTGACCTCCACGGCCAACCCACTCGGGTTTACCTACTCGTTGTAACGGGCGATGCCATGAGGTGCAGCGCCTCCATACGTTACATGGACTTGGGCGACTCTTTTAAGAGTCCTGACCTCCACGGCCAATCCACTCAGATTGACCTACTCGTTGTAACGGGCGATGCTACGAGGTGAAGTGCCTCCAAACGTTACTTGGAGTCGGTCGACTCTTCGGAGAGTCCTGACCTCCATGGCCAATCCACTCGGATTGACATACTCGTTGTAACGGGTGACGCCACAGGGTGTAGCATCTCCAAACGTTACTTAGATTCGGTCGAGTCTTCGGAGAGTCTTGACCTCCACGGCCAATCCACTTGGATTGACCTACTTGTTATAGTGGGTGATGCCACGGGGTGTAGCGCCTCCAAACGTTACTTGGACTCGGTCAACTCTTTGGAGAGTCCTGACCTCCACGGCCAATCCACTCAAATTGACCTACTCGTTGCCTAACCCTAGAAGGGTGAGGATGCAAAGGACCGACCCCCAAGGGATCGAGGCCTTCCTTGGCCGACCCCCGGGGGTCGGCAATAGGCAAGACCGACACCAGAAGGGTTAGTAAAAGGCGTGGCCGACCCCCGGAGGGTCGGTAAAAGTTGTGGCCGACCTTGGGGGGGTCTGGCGTGGCCAATCCTCGGGGGTCGGAAATGGCATAGTCGACCCTCAGTTGGTCGGTAAAAGTCGTGGCCAACCCTATCGGCTTTGCCGACCCCTTGAGGGTCGACTCCTCTATTTGCCTGACCCTCGGAGGTAGACGTTGGCTTGTTTGTCCTCCGAGTGGGTCCCGATATCTTCCGAGTCTTTCAGGATATTTTAGCCTACATTATTACCCCCACTCTTCATTTTCGAACTTACTTTGTTGTCGAAATTTGAAGAGTAGTCCATTTTTTAGAAGGTTCTCTTATTTTAGAATGTCACATTTTTAGGCATTATTTTTCAGCAATTTGGTCAAGTAAGCTCCCTTTGCAGAGACTCGCTACTTTGGTTCTTTTCGGGCAAGTAGTCTCATTTTTTCAAAGACTTGCCGCCCCTAAGAAAATTTTTGAGATTTTCGCCAAGTAGGTTCTTTTTTCAGAGATTGCCCGTTAGAGCACATCTTCGAACTTTTAGGCTACTTAGGCTCCCTTTGCAGGGACTTGCCCATTTTCAAGTGTCTTTTCGAACTTTGAGGCTACTTAGGCTCCCTTTGCAGGGACTTGCCCATTTTCAAGCGCCTTTTCAATCTTTTAGGCTACTTAGACTCTCTCTGCAAGAACTTGCCCATTTTCAAGTGCCTTTTAAAACTCACAGGTTACTTAGGCTCTCTTTTCAGAGACTTTTATTTTGCTAACCTCGTCATTCGCAGATATTTCTTTACCTTTGATCTTATGGATTCTTCATTTGATTATGAGTCTGAGTCCCACCACCTTAGCCTCCTCTTTTCAAAAGAGGACTCGACATAAGGCCTTGGTAGTCGTAGGTGGCTTCCAACACTTGGACCGTATTTTTTAGAGTTCATGGCCTGCAGGCTCCTTTAGTGGTCGGGATCTCCTTCCCTTGCTTTAAGACTCTCACCAATGGTATGGTGGACCTCACTTCGGAAGACTGCCGACTTCCTTGTAGTTTTTGGATTGCAGGTCTTTATGCGCCTTGCTTCCACTTCTTGGTACCTTCGAGAGGACTTGGGTCATACGCGCTCCTCTTGGTCGCCTAACATCGACCAATTCAAGTGGGACTTAGCTCATGCTCGTGAGACTCAGGGTGTTGCTGAGGTCACCTTGGCTGACTTTCAGACTTCCGTTAAGGCGGTCGAAAGTATTGTCGCTTGAACTTTCAAAGACGACTCATCTACCCTCGCTCGGCTTTTTCAGGAGTTTGACTTCTGCTAAAATGAAGCTGTAGAATGCCTCACACTTAGTTAATTTAGTTGAAAGACTCTTCTGCCTTTTGTAACCTTGGAGAACAACTTTGGCGCGACTACTACCGACTGGGAGCTAGACCGAGTTAAAGAACGGGCTACCCATGGTACCCTCTTGTCTCTCTCCAAGTCTTTTTACCCCACCACAGCAGCACAGGTCGCTGACCCTTATTTATCGGCCTTTGAGTCTGGACTTCCTAGTGATCTAGTGCAGGTTTATGATTTCTGCACCTTCCAAGATGTGCTTGAGAATGCCATCCTGCTTCAAGCTCCTCTAGCTAGGACCGAATCTATCCAAGCCAGACTTTGTAGGCCTAGTTCCAGCAAATGTAGCACTGGATGACTTTGTCACTTTTTGATGTACTCATCTTCTTTATAACCACACATTTTATCTAAGTATGTAGGCTAACTTGTTACCTTTGTATTTGCAGGCCTTCATGCAGTTTGCCTCTGCTTCCCGTCACCTTTCTAAGGACTTGCGTCACACCTTCTCTTCTTTGTCTACTAGCTCTGATAAGCTTAAGTGGGAGCTGGTACAGGCTCAAGAAACTCAGCTAATAGCCGAAACTGCCTTAGTCAACTTTCAGACTTCCGCAGACGCCAAAAGGACTTGTCTACTATTGCTTGCCTTCGACGAGAGTTGGCTTCTGCTGAAGGAAAGTTGAAGAACGCCACTTACTTGGCTAACCTTGTGAAAGAATCTTCTGCCTTAGTAATTTTGGAGAACAACGCCGGCGAGGCTGCCATCGACTGGACACTGGACCGAATTCATAAGGGAGTTAGCTATGGCATCCTCCTTCCACGGGGGGTCGGCATGGACTTGGCCGATGCCATGGGAGTCGAAGCCTCCACTTGGTCGACCCTTGGGGGTTGACGTTGGCTTGTTTGTTCTCCGAGTGGGTCTCGATATCTTCCGAGTCTTTCGAAATATTTTAGCCTACAACATAAACTATTATAGTATATAGACAACTATTCTTTAAAATATTTTATACTTATATTATTTGGTAGGAATAATTTTAATAATAATTTTCTACATAATTTTAAATTATTTACACATGTTTTAAATATCGTAAATAATAAATTATAGTTTCTTAACATATTTATGTCTACAAAATATTTAGTATTTAAATATTATTGAAATAGATTTTTTATATTTACTAACTAAATTTAATATTTAATTTTATATGAAGCTTCAAAGTTTAAGAACATATTAAATATTCGATTGAAATTTTGAGATATACTAATTTATGGTGGTAAAGTCAAACTTTTAACGTTTGAAAGTATTTTTTTTAATCTAAATTAATTTGTTTTTGTAAATTGGGAAATCAAAGTTTCGTTCTCCTATACCCAAGTCATGAGAAAATATATATTTTTTAAATATATTTATATAATATAATTTTTTTAATCAACAATCATTACCGTCCACTAAGGGTGAAAGGAAAAATCGAAAACCGACAAAATCGAACTAAACCAAACCAATAGACCAGTTCGATTTCTTAGAATAATATTAGATCATTTGATTTGGTATTTTAGAAATGTGAAATACATCGATTCGATTTTGGTTTTTTATAGATGAACTAATAAAAACCGAACTGAACAGAATATATAAATAATAAGAAAAAAAATGATTGTATTTAAATTTGATAGAAGAACAAATTTAAATATGAAATATGAAGTACTAACATCGTAAATGTTGTGATACTTATAAAAAGTATTGTTTTTTTGTTAGTAAAATAAAATCCTTTGGAATAAAATTAAAAATTAAATTGAAAATGTGACAAAAATATTTGAAAAACAAAACCAAAACTTTGTTTGAAATCAAAACCGAAAACAATCAAATCAAAACCGAAGTGATGGTTGTCTTTTATTGGATAACTCAAAACGAAGATATTGGTTCAGTTATCAGTTTGGCACAAAATTGACAAAAATCAAACTAAAATCACCCCTACCTTACACTATCGAAAAAAAAAAAAAAAACCTAAAATGCAAAACCTGGATTTGCGCTTACCCTTGCCTTAGTCCATATATTGTAGACATTTTAAGGTTATTAGCTTCTAACTAGATCTACTTATATGTCTCATATACTTGTCCAATGTATAGTATTGTCAATAATCTAATTATTGCGATAAAGATAAATGATGTTTGTATATTAAATTTACAATTAATAAAAGTAATAACTTTTATTAATAATTAAAATATAGCGTTAAATATATTACATTAAATGCTTGTTATTTAAATATAAACTTATATAAAGTAGTAGAATTTTACTGCTAACAGTGAATAATACTAATTTATCATTATTTTAATATGTTCAAAGGATATTTAATTTAATGAATTTGTGTCAACAAAAAGTATGTTGTTGAATTAAAAAGTTCTCATAAATTTAAAATGACAATTATATTACCTGTGATAAAAGATGCCAATTTTTTCTTCAAATTTCTTAAAAAATCAACATTGAACATTTAAATTTAAACATTTGACAATGAGAACACGGTACATGTACGCTATTCACTCTGCCTTAACCTAATTCTTCTCCTAAAATTTTGCCAACAAACACTATATCAGCTTCATATCATATACCTTATAACTTTCTTCAGGTTTGATTGTATTTTCGAAAGAAATTTAAAAGAAGGTGAAAAATTAGAGAAAGGATGGAATCTATTAAAAAAAAAAAAAAAAAAAAAAAAACTTCCCTCCCTCTATTCTTCGAAAGAAAAAAAAGAAAAAAAAACGCCTATCGTATCCGGCATGTGCGTAAATGCCACGTAGGTTGAGTTGTATTGGGCCTCGCACGCGTATGTTTAGGCCCGTAGGAAAAGCAAGAAATAAACTGCCATGGAAATAAATTTAAAATAAACAACGGAAGTGGCCACGATCGAAACCCTAGAAAGATCCGGCGAACGTATTAATCCAACGTCAGTATCACCGGTACTCCCCGCCCGTCGAGCGATCGTGCTTGCTGATTTTGTTCAATTTTGTTCCAAAATTATACTCTAGTTCTATTCTTACGAATGATCGAGTTGAATTCTTCTCCTTGTTCCCATTTGACCCGATTTGTTTCAGTTTTTTCTCCGGTGTGTATAGCTTCTGGTTTTGTGAATTTTACTTTATTTTCAGATACGGAATGTTTACGACTTTCAATTGACTATATGAAAGTTATCATTAGTTTTAATTTTCAGTATATTCGAGAATATTGAAGATTTAGCGATTCTAAAAGGATCGTGAGATGGGATTCTTTTAAGAAATCTCTCCGGAGCCTTGTGTATTAGTTCTTTAGAAATGAGTGGTTGCCGGCAGCGGACCCTTGGGGTTGGGGTTCAGCATGTTTTAGACTATCTTAAACGAATGCAGGCTGAGAATCCTGCTTTTTATTATGCAGTTCAGGGCGATGGAGATCACTCTGGGGGGACTATATTTTGGGCAGATGCAACTTCTAGAATGGATTATACTTACTTTGGTGACACCGTTGTATTAGATACAACATTTAGAACAAATCAGTATAGGGTCCCTATTGCTGCGTTCACAGGGTTCAATCATCATGGTCAGCCAGTGTTGTTTGGGTGTGCATTATTTGCTTATGAGTCTGAATCCTCATATATTTGGCTCTTCCAAACATGGCTTCAAGCAATGTCGGGACGCCAGCCACTTTCCATTACAACTGACCCAGATAGGCTTATCCAAGTTGCTGTTGCTCAGGGTCTTCCAGGAACCCGCCATCGTTTTTGCAAGTGGGCTATATTTAGGGAAACACAGGAAAAGTTGTCTCATCTCTGTCAATCTCATCCTACTTTTGAAATCGAGTTTAAAAAATGTGTTAATGAGGCCGAGACAATTGAAGAATTTGAGTCTTGTTGGGGATCCCTTCTGAATAGATATTACATTATGGACAATGAATGGCTTCAGTTAATGTATAGTGCAAGACAACAGTGGGTACCCGTTTACTTGCGGGACACTTTCTTTGGAGAATTATCAATAAATGAGAGCTACAAAAGTTTGAATTTGTTTTTTGATGGATATGTTTCTGCATCCACCTCGATACAGATGTTGGTTAGACAGTATGAAAAGGCCATGGCAAATTGGCATGAAAAAGAACTAAAAGCTGATTATGATACAACTAACACTGTGCCAGTACTGAAAACACCATCTCCTATGGAGAAACAAGCTGCAGATCTATATTCAAGGAGGATATTCAGAAAATTCCAGGAGGAATTGGTAGAAACTCTTGCCAATCCTGCAACCAAAATTGATGACACGGGAACTGTTGCCACTTACCGAGTTGCAAAATTTGGGGAAGATCATAAAGCACATGCTGTTAGTTTTAATTCGTTTGAGATGAAAGCAAATTGCAGCTGTCAGCTGTTTGAATATTCGGGAATAATCTGTAGGCATATATTAGCAGTTTTTAGGGCAAAAAATGTTCTTACACTTCCTTCTCAATATGTATTGAAACGGTGGACTAGAAGTGCCAGAAATGGAGCTGTAGTAGCTGAGCATAATTCTGAATTACCAAACGAATCTGAAGATTCTTTGACGGTTAGGTACAATAATCTTCGTCAAGAAGCAATCAAATATGTCGAGGAAGGAGCAAAGTCAATTCAAGTTTATAACTTGTCTATGGATGCCTTAAAAGAGGCCTCTAGAAAGGTTGCTGCTGTGAAGAATCAGGGCCCTGGAGTTTCTAATGGTGATATCATGACCAATGGAGTTGTTGAAGCAATGGTTGGAACAGAAGAGAATCAGACAGCAACCTATCAGTCTGTGGTTAGTCTCTTTAGTTTGCATTCACAAGACGATTGAATTATATCATTGTTTATTAATGATCTTCCACCTTTTCTCCCTAGTGCAGTGATTCAGGGTTTTTTTAAACCTAAAATGTGAGCATTGTGTTTGTAAGAAATCTAAAGCAAGGGTGAAATACAAAATTCAATGTCCCTTAATTACTAAATGATATAGAATTGAGTGGTAGACTTTACTTTTGATCCAGGTTGAACAAGGAGAGTTGGAAGATTCGTTAGTTAATCTCAATAATAATGCTTAGGGCATGGGGTTTGGGCAACATAGACATTACTGAGTTATTCTTGTCCTATATCTGTACTTTGGTTGGATGACGTTCATTTCCTTTTTCATATTTGCTGATGCGTTCGTCATTACATCTTCAGATGGGTACTTATTGATTTCTGTAATCAAATGTTTTATTGCTTCCAATCCAGCGTCCAACTCTAGTAAAAATCTCATTTTGTGGAGAAACCAAACTTTTCTTTATGAAAAATACAATTGGGCTTTTTGTTATAGTTATTGACATGACTATTTCCTTCCACCAGTACTGGTATATTGGCCTCTTCTTTCACCATATTTTTTATTTGAACTTTATTATTTCTTAATTTGACTTTTATTTGATGCTTCTGTTGTGCTGTATCTCTATGCATTTGTTCATATGAATTGACCAGTAGATTATGCTCTTACTGTCTCTTGTTAAATGTCCAAGAGAGTTAATAAATTTTTCAAGCTTTAGTTAATTAGCTTCAGGTTGCTTCTTGTTAGCGAATTAGTTGCTCTAATTTTATAAACTGTTCTTGTCTTGTGAGTTTTCAACTTTTCATATCTACATTTCTGTCTTAGATTGTAAAGAGAATAAGCTTGATATAACAAGAAGCAAGCTTAAAAAAAAAAAAAGAAAAAAGAAAAAGAAAAAAAAGCGTCTAAGGAGATGATGAAGCATCAGGACATAATGCACTTCCTTTTGTTTCCTGTTAAAAAAAAAAAGACATAATGCAGTTCCTTTTGGTTTTCTCTGTTTCTGTTGTTTATTTTCCCAGGAACAGAAGGAGAAGAAAATTCGTGAACTTTCTGCCGAGTTAGAAAAGACGAATCAACATTGTGAAGTGTATAGATCAAATCTCCTAGCAGTTCTAAGAGACATGGAAGAGCAGAAGCTGAAGTTATCAGTGAAGGTCCAAAATGCGAGGCTTAGTTTGAAAGAGTGAATGATATTCAGGAACAAGCAATATTTCTTGAGTTGATGCCATCCTTTCATTGTGCTTAGCCTTTTAATGTTCTACCTTCTAGTGAATAAAGATGGTAAATCGACTGCTCGGTGAGCATGGAATTGAAAGGAATGTCCGATTGTGCCGACTCTCATGTAAGTGTCCTCTTAATTCTGAATGTTTCCGTTATGTTGCTGTGTGGAGAAAATGGTATATTCATCCTGACCGTGTAAGCTACAAAGGGCGGTAGTTGGATCTGAAGGATGAACCATCATGAACATCTGGGATTAAAGGCTACCTGCTGGCCTATACTAGGAAGGAAAATGAAGATGAATCCTGTTGAAATCCTGACGTTGTTTGAGTGATAATTGTGAAGTAAATAGAATATATTGTTATATGTTTCTTTTTTAATTTGTAGCAATACCATCGGATATTCAGTTAGGTCCAGTGTAATAATGTCATCCCTTATTTTTCTTTCAATCCATGATATGGTGAAATCAAAGTAACTACTTTTTTCAGTCAAATCTATGCTGGTGTTTGTGTGTATTGAAGTTTATGCGATTTACGAGTTATTTCATAACAAACTAAAGCTAATTGGCTGTTAGGAGGGACTGTATAGGCGTTGAAGTTTGTGGTTTATGAGGCGTTTCATCCAAAACTAAACTTAAACGGCTGTTTGGAATGGCTTTTATGTTGAATTAAAAAACTCTCTCTCCCTCTCTCTCTCTCTCTCTCGAATAAGGTCTTGACACTCTAGGGGTCGGCCAAGGAGGCCTTGACGCCCTCGAGGGTTGGCTAAGCCAAAATCTGACCCCAAGAGATTGGCCAAGTCAAAATTCGACTCTAAAGAGGTCGCCCAAGGCAAGTTTCAAACCCCAAGGGGTCTCCCAAGAAAAGTTTCGACCCTTAAAGGTTGGCCAAGGAGGGAAATACCTCCTCTTGAGGTCGGTCAGGACAAGTCCCGACCCTAAAGGGTCGACCAAGAAGGCCACAACCCCTCAGGGGTCGGCCAAGAACAGTTCTGAACCCTAAGAGGTTGGCCAAGAAGGCCAAGACCTCCCAAAGGTCAGCCAGGAAAGCCAAGACCCTCGAGGGTCGGCCAAGGAAGGTTAGAGCTTTATAGTGGCCAGTCAGGCCATATTACAAACCTCCAAAGGGGTGGCCATAGAAGTCTCAACCTCTTTAGTCGAGACCATAGAACAACCAGGATCGTTACACATTCGAAAAATACATAAAGGTAGGACAAGAGGAAAGTCTTAACTTCTAGGAGTTACAATGTGCACTTATTCCAGACTTAATGGTTGATGTTACAATAGTTAATCATTAAGGTGCCATGAAGTGGACATTAAGTGAGCGACAACATTAACGAGTTTGGTCACAATAAATTGATCAAAGTCGTTCTATTAAAGGTGGTTCAAAGTTGTTTCCAAGCTAATTCATCTCTAAAGCACTCTCTAAACATTCGCTACACTATTCTTACTTAAGCATGGGTGGCCTAATGGCTCGTACCCCAACCAGTCTGTTTACTTTTTTTTGTTATTTGCAGACATCTTGTTCTCAATAATACAAATCTATCATTGATCCCAGAGGACCATTTTTTGGTATCAATATTGGCACCGTCTGTGGGAACAAGTTGTGTTCAAGTCGAAAAGGCTAGATTCTTACGCTTTATAGTTAAAAAATGACGAGTGGTGTAAGTCACAACAACCATGCTAATGATGGAGGGACCCAACTAAGAGTTCTAACATGGAATCCTTACTAACATACATGAATTCAAACTAGCCTAACTGAAATAAAATCGTTTATTCAAAACTAATTAACTATTTCAAATATAACACAAATAAATTAGCCTCTGACCAAAGTTTCGAAATAAATAAAACCATTCAAAACTCAAATCAAGCAACTACCGTACAATTTCAAATAACATGTAAGAAGAAAATGACACATAAAAGTAAACAATGAATATGCAACGACTTCCCCTATATCCTGCCAGCTACTCTCTAGATGGAAAACCATAATAAAGATGAGTACAAATATATTCAGTAAGAATCCCCAACCGGAGTACAATATACATAGTCCAGCTACACCAACAAGTAAATACATGCTTAACTAATCTCGAACACAACACTGCACTACTGTGTCATGAGATACTTTACATGTAACAACTCGAGTTTTTCTAGTATTTAAATGATTTTATTTTCAAGGTTAATGGTTTCAAAGCTCTCAATATCCTAGTTTATTATTTGAGAAACTATTAAAAGTTTTTGGTGTTATTAAATTGGATGAGCATCCTAAATTCATTTAATTTTAATTGAATAATGGGTGAAATAATGAGATTAGGATTTAATTGAATTTTAAATGTGTTGTTGGAGTGAAATAATTGTTAAAGTAAGCTTCAAGGAAGTTATCCAAGATATGTTTATACTCATTCATAACACCTCATTTTCAAATTCATTTTTCCATATCTACTCAAAACAAAACAACCACTTTTCAACTTTTAACCTAATCTATCAAGTCATATCACTTTCTCTCTCCAGCATAGAAAATCACACCAAGCACTATTCATCTTCATCAGGCTCCCATCCAAGGCCAAGCTCCTTTCATGGCTGAAATTTCAAGCTATCACTGCTCGTGAACACCATCGATTCGGTCACATGCGCAGGCTGTCGCGAATCGCTTAGCTCGTTGGAAGCCGACGTTGAGATCCGCGGTTCTCACTCGTTTCCACCTCATTGGTGAGGCTTCTTATTGATTTTGTTGTATTGTTGGCTATCTTTGGTTGTGTAGCTAATTATTTGATTAATAAGAAAAGTGCTGGTGACCATTAACGAATCTATTAGTTCCATTGAAGTTAAGTATGGTGTTGTACAGAGTAAACCCATTGTTAAAACTTAGAAGCTTGTTATAAAATCCATTGTTGGAATGTAGGAGAAGAAGTTGACTGAGTTGACTCAGTCAACTAAGTTGAACTCATCTTTGTTAAATTGTAAAGTGTTAGACTTTTCTTTGACCCATTGAAATTTAGTGTTTATTTGCTCTTGTAAATTGAACTTAAGCCATGTTCTTGAAAATTATGAACCCTTGACCCACCTTGACCTGTTTGACCATCTTTGACCGGTCAACTGAGTTGACCGAATCGCGGGTCTCAAAAACACGTTTTTCAAAGTTATACCCTCTTTACTAATTTTGACACCCTGAATCTATTTTCGAGAGTCTAAGGTGCTAGTTTTGACCCATTAATTTAATTAGGTTCGTTCGTGTGCTAGCCTTCTTCATTGATCGTTGACTCGGGGCTTAGGACCCACTAGTGGAATCAGCTGAGGTTAGGGAAACATATCCTCAACTCGAGATCTTGTGGTATAATACATGAATGTACCGAAATAGGATGTCTCGTGTGATAATTGCTTAATTGAATGCTACTTGTATGATTTGTTGATGCTTGGTTTGGTACTGCTATCTGAGATGGAATTGAACATATAATTATATATGAATATGTAAATATCTAAAAATTGTGATGATGTATAGATACTTGATGATGCTCATATGGATTGCTGCTTATTTGATGTTGTTATATTATTTTGAAGACTGACCTATTCATGATTATTGAGATAGAACTAAACCGATAGGTTACATCCGGTTATGTGTTTGTGATGATGTATTGATACTTGATGATGTTCATACGATATGATATTTTATTTGATGTTATTGAATCGTTGCAAGACATTTAAGGTGCGTGATAGGCCGGGATGTTCCATAGCGAACTAGCCTACACCGCCGTCCCATTGGGGACCTAATTGATGTGTAATTCAGTGAAATCATATTATTTTGGTGGGTGCATTGGCACCACCGTCTCATAAGGGACAAGGCTCGGATTCGGTGCGTGTACTCACAATGTCGTCCCATAAGGGACAAGCCTCGTTTTCTCATAGGGGACAAGACTCGCATTTTGGTGCGTGCATTGCCATCGCCGTTCAATAGGGGACAAAACTCATATTTTGATGTGTGTATTGCCACCGCCGTCCCATAGGGGACAAGATTTATATTTGGTGCGTGCATTGCCATCACCGTCCTATAGGGGACAAGACTCAGATTAGGGTGTGTGCATTGACACCGCCGTCCCATAGGGAACAAGACTTGTATTTGGTGCATGCATTGCCACCACCGATCCATAGGGGACAAGACTCAGATTAGGGTGTGTGCATTGACACCGCCGTCTCATAGGGGACAAGACTTGTATTTGGTGCGTGCATTGCCACCGCCGACCCTTAGGGGACAAGACTCGGATTAGGGTGTGTGCATTGACATCGTCGTCCCATAGGAGACAAGACTTGTATTTGGTGCATGCATTGCCACCACCTTCCCATAGGGGATAAGACTCGGTGGGTGAGTGCATTGACGCAGCCGTCTCATAGAGGACATTGATTAACATGTATGATTTACTGAAGCTTGGGTCAATGTACCATTTGAATGATATATTGTGGAGAATGGTGTTCTATTTGTTATTGTTGATATCATATTTTGGATATATTCATGTCTGATCCCGGGTTGATAATCCTTACTGAGTTTTCACAAACTCACCATTTCTACTGTGGAATTCTACAGGTATGACAAATCTGTACCGGGATGGATGATCGAGCTAAATTTGATAGTGGAGACCGCTGCACTCTTTTTAGCTTTATTTTACTTATGTTTCTTGTGCATAACCTTTAGGGCATGTGTGGATCTTTGGTATTTAAAGAACATTTCATTGTTTTGGATTTTACTCGGGTACCCTTAACTTGTTTGAGAACTTTTGAACATAATTGCAATTATTTCATTTTTAAGAACATGCTCATGTCATTCAAGTGTTGAAATTTATGCATTAGGGTAAAAAACCTAGGTTTGGACCCATAGTTTGGGTCTGGTCTTTACATTACATGACATGGAGAAATGCTCATGTCTTCCTTGTGAGGCCCCTAGTGCACTCACCCAAAATAGATGGCACATGGAACACGTCCACGGCTCGAAAATCACACATATGCTTTCCTTGTGAGGCCCCGAGTGCACTCACCCAACTAATGGCTCTAGAAAACTATAACAAGAAATAGTGTATTGAAGTCTTTGTCCCAGGGAACCCTTCGTCCTAGTTCCCAGAGCATGTACGTATACACCACATGCTACAGTAAACCCGACAGTGTGTAGGCATGCACAATCTGCCTTGGTACAGGTTCACACTTGCCTAAACTACAGAGTATTATTCTGTCGCTGTAGAAGACAAATGCGACGAAGGTTTTTCTTCGTCGCATTTGGTAGGCAAATGCGACAACACAGCCTTCGTCGCATTTGCTCTTTGTATTATTTATTTTTTCGATAAATATTTTAAAATGGTTTTTAATAGTTATAAATCCTTGAAAATTATGTCTTTAATTGGAAATGTTTGAGTCATGTGAATATTTAAATTATAAAAACAAATTCTAAAACATTAATTACCAAAATGAAATAGTAGAATTCAAACATTCGTGACGAAAGGTAAACGTCCATCATCATATATATAGAAGTAAATAGAATTCATAAAAGAATTACATAAGCTTAATACAATCCATAACAGAAACACTGAAAGAAAAATATTTAACCCTAACCGAAAGATGAAGAACTATCCATATACGAAACATGAAAAATTGGTAGATGTCAAACAGGTCCTTCCTTGTGCTGGTTCAACGAACTCATCGTATCTCTGCTATAAACAAGAATTTGAATTAGAGTTCACAAAAACTTAAAGAATTTAGTTATAAAGAAAACCTCCTCTAGTGCCGCATTCATCATTTCTTGGTTGGCTATGATCATGTCCTGTTATTCGGGCAACTCCTTGACCTGTTCCTTCAGTTACACGTTCTCCAATAATAGCCTCTCAGTTTCAAGATCTAGTTGAGATGCAGTACTAGCTGAAGAGGAAGAAGAAGTTCTTCCTCGTTTTTCAAGTTGCAAGCACATCGTGCCTCTTATGCTGTCTACTCGCCTTTCTAACAAAGTTTCGCATATTGCTTCTTGTGTTAATTGGGTCCCTGATGAAATCGATGATTCCCTTAATGCATTCATCTTCTCCTACATAAAAAAGAAATTACTTTATGTAAGTGGCGCCCCTAAAATAAAATTACTTTAATTTAATTAAGTTCAGAACTTACATATCTCTCATTTGCTTCGTCATTAATCCATTCACCATTTGCATCTTTTCAACGAAATGCCTTGAATGCGTCGAAGGGACCAATGTGATCATGTCCAGCAGCAACTCTCTAAATTCAAAAATGGTATTTATTATGAAGTTAATATTGAAGAAATCAATTATAAACACGTATTAAGAAAGAAAGAAGAGGTCTGTACCTCTTCGATAATAGATACGAATGATATAGGCCCTGCTTGATGGTTGTATGACAGGGCGGCTCATGCTTTAACTCCCCGTTCGTGTTTTGCTTCACATTACTGAGATGCACACTTGTTGCACAAGTAGTGCCAGTCTTGGATGTCACTTACAGTAAAGTGTTGTCTATTCATTCATTCTTCCACTAGTTGTTTACTAAAACAAAAGGAAAAAAAAAAGTTAACTTCATTTACTAAAAATATTACATAATAAAATAGATTTATTTCAGTATATAACGTACCAGTAATGTGTGTATAAAGTGTATCTATGATCCTTCAACTACGATTTCATCAGTTCCTCGATTACATCGCTTATGAGCTTATTATCCAAATCGAGGTCGAAGTGAGTCTATCAAGGGGTGTAAACACATGAATTTAGTATCATTAAGTGCATTTGATACTTAAAGGTAAATGTAAGGATTAATTACCAGGAGATTTTGTTTAACAAATTATTTTTTTGTCAGTGTGATTTGCAACCAATCTGCTGCCCACACAAGAAAGAACTGTCGAACTAGTACTCCAATCTGGTTGCTTAATGCGTTGGCGTTCTTTCTAACTGCCTTCTTGTTCTCTTCACTAAATTAAACTTTTAGATGCCCCTCCTTAGCGACCCTTTTGTTTAAGTTTTCACCCTTTGATGGTCCTCGGTATCGAGAAGTACTACTGCTACTACTACCTACATCCAAAAAATGGACTATGAGATGAGAACATTTTAACGTCATATATAAAATTTATAAGAACCCAATCTTACCTCCAGCCTGAGTACCAGATTGAGTAGCGACTGTAGTAGGTACGAAATCAAGATCTGTACTACCTTCGATTTCATCAAAAACTGAGTCAGTAAGATATCTCGATGTATTAGGCATAATGATCATCTACAATTATTAAAAGTAGTCTTTTCATAAGTCAAATTGAAGTAATGTATAGAGAATGAAATAAACAATTAAACTAAAACTTAATCTTCATCATTACTATCGATGCCATCTTCCTGGTGTACGTCATTAATGAATCTATTTTCATCTTCTTCATCATCATTCACAGATTGCTCCATTATTGTTGGCTCAACATCGAACCGACATATCAAATTTCTTCTAAATACTCGTCCACTCTATTTCTGCCTTCAATTACTATGCATTCGAGTTGATCAATTAGTCCTTCTCCAACTTCATTATTTTCCATCACAGGGACATTCCACAAACTTTTATTGGAAACTAGCTGCTTTCCAATCTTTTCCATGTTTCAGATCATCTATTTAGAAAATTTGTTTCGCTTGGTTAGCTAGGATTAATGGCTCATTTTTGAACTAGTATTGTGATGTATTGATCGTTCTTATCCCAAAATGACTTTGATATCTTCCTTTCTTTTTGTTCGTGTTGAACCAGTCACATCTGGACATCATCACTTTTCTTGCACTCATGAATGAAGCTTCTAAGACTTCAGTAAGTACACCGTAAAAGTTGTTCGAGCCATCATAGCTATCACCTTCACCTTCAACCTTATGCCATATTTTGTGTAACATGACCAACATCATTCGTTATTGTATTATAACGAACATTATTCACCATACAAGTTGTATACGAGCGATAAAGTGAATTAGGTCCCATAGCCATTGTGTATAAATCATTACACTTATTGCCATTCTTTCGCAATTCAAGAACTTCTTTTCTGAACCACTCATGGAACTCTTGTTCGTGTTTTTTATATAGTCCATGGGATGTTCAAACAGTTGGTCGAATCAATTGTAGATGTTGGCGCAAATAAGTACGTATTTCATCACAATTATTTAGAATATACCAATGCAGTCTCTACTTATCCAATGGATTCAACGCCAGATTTGCTGCTATGCATAATGGACGAACATTTTGTTTGTAGACCTCATACTCACCAAATATTTCGATATTCGGAATAGTATCTTCATTCCTATTCATTCCATTTAGCCTACTCTCAATTTCGTTAAAATAGGACGAACAGTAGTTTAAAAACTCATTCATCACATATTCTTCTGCTATATAACATTCTACCCTCGCTTTGTTTCTCACATGAGCCTTAAGAGTACCTAAACTTTTTTCAAAAGGGTACATCTAACTGTAGTTAACCGGCTCAACAACCTTACATTTATACGACAAGTGAATAACCAAGTGAACCATTACGTCGAAAAATGCAGGTGTGAAGATTTTTTCCAATTTACAAAGAATTATTATTATGTGTAGGCGATCCAACTCACTTACACGTAACGTCGTTGAACATAAATCTGAGAAGTACCCAGATAACTCAGTAATAGTACTACTTACATCCTTTGGTAAATATTTTCGAACACCAACAAGGATTAGTCATGGTAGGAAAATGTGGCAATCGTGTGTTTCAAACCATTCAACTTTCCTTCATTCAGATTGACACATTGAGAAATGTTTGATCCAAATCCATCAGGGAATTTAACTGATTTTATAAAGTTTAAAAATTCCAATCTCTCTTGATTTGTTAGAGTATAAGAGACTTGACTTCACTAACTTGTCACCTAACCTCTTTAAGTGTAAATCTCTTAGTATTTTAAGATCTTGCAAGTCCAATCGAGCATTAAACGTGTCTTTAGTCTTTTCTTCAATATTCAATATGGTTCCAAGCAAGTTGTTGCACACATTTTTTTCAATATGCATCACGTCTAACTTATGTCGTATTAATAAGTTTAACTAGTATGGTAGCTCGAGAATATACTTTTTTTCCTCCAATTATTACCTGAGCTTTGTTTCATTTTCTTAACTTGTTAAGATGGATGTTTACTTAAAACTAAAAAATCAATGGTCCTTAGTTGGTCTAAATTGTCTTTCCCATCCCATGATTAAGAATGTTCGAAAAGTTCAGACTTCCCATTAAAAAGTTTACTTTTGCAAAAATGACATAGATGTCTATTTAGCATCATTAGTCGACAATCTGAAAATGCTATAGAACACAATTATTGAATGTTTTGATGCACATCGTCAAAATTATTATTTTACTAATAATAGATTAAATTTATTGTCATAGCCCTTACTACCAAAAAAAGGTAAGAAGGTTATGTTAGATACACAACCTCATCAATCAGACATGACACTTCAAATCACAATAAAGATGGTTTATCACTTTGCCAAACGTAATATAAGTGATAGTGACATGCTACAAGTAGATCTTACCGAAAACATGTTTGATTTTCATAACTACTGTTTTCTTGTAAGAGAAGACATTTTGCAATATTGTAAGATACAAGAAATTGGCTATACTCACATTCTTTATTATATTACGTAAGTAATATATATTTTTCAATTATTATACCGGTTTGTTGTATTTAATAACATTTTCTAAATCTATTTTAGCTATATTTGGGCTATTTACGATTAATAAATTCTCGGTAACTACTTACTAGTGGACGATAGTAGTTTTGCATCGATTTTGGGAAATCAAAATCAAGAAGAGAAAATTACAATCTTGCTGATCATTTTGACATGATTATTGATGTCCGTCCACTTTTATTAATTTACTTTAATACCAAATATGAGTTTATAAATTTTAAACTTCGTAGCGTGTATTATACCTATAAATATTCAATACATTTAAAAATCATCGTTATATCATTTAAGCACCATTGGATTTTGGTTGTTTTAATTTCTGAAGATAATACTATTTATATTTTGAACTTGCTCGGTCATAGATGCTCGATGAGATTTCAGCCCATATCGTAAATACGTAAGTTTATAAAAAATAAGTTTTTATTTTAATTAGCTTATTATCCTAATATTTCACTTTTATTCTATAGTTCTTATTGATTGTGGTAATTAAAAAACGGGCTCAGATCTACAAAACTAACATGAAAATTAGTGAAGGTACGTAAAATCAAACCATATATTTCTTCTATTCTAATTTTGTTTCTTGTAGAATTATTATAATAAATGCTGAAAATTGATTCACCAGTGCCCTCATCAATTGAGATCAATAGTGTGTGAATATTATGTCCAAGTGTTCATACGAAAGATGATATCCAACACGCGCACACCCATGAATAAACTTGTAAGTGTTTGTCTTACTTCATTCACAATTTTAGTCAATATAGTTTGCAAAACTTTTTGTTTATTAATATGACAATGTTTTATATTTTGCTATGCTTTAGTTTGACACCAGGAAACCATACAGTTAAGAAGATATGGACGAGGAGTACGAATCGAATGGGCAAACTTCATATGTAGATATTTATTAGTAAACAACAATTAATTAGTGTCACACTTTATGATATTGTTTGTATATATATTACATATTTTCTGGCGGGACAAAGTCTCTATATATTATGTATTTTGATTTCTGGTAAGATATTAGTTTCATTTTTGGAATTTACGGGGTAAATTTTTTTTTCGTAATCTTAATGTTACATCGTTATGCTACCAAAATTTCAGTTAATTTCACAAGTTAGAAGTTAAATTGGAATACATATTTAAGGATGAGTTTGAATGTGAGAAAAAACTAGGTAAAACTTGGTGGTTTGATATTTTCAAGGAATTTTGTATTATACTTGCCTTGGAAATAGACAAATCATCACTTAACTTTTTTTTTTATACAAGTTTTGAGACTTTTAATGTCGGACAAATGATGACGAGCCATGATCAACACAACAAAAGGATATTATGTTAGTTAGCATTTAATAATAAAGAGGTGAGACCCACATGAACTAATCTTTTTTTAAAATAAAAAAGCATACTTTTAATGTCGGGCGCAAAACGTCATCATTTAGAAAAGGTGTCGGTTTTAGACTGACACTAATAGTAAATGGTATCGGTAAAAAACCGTCACTAATTCTAAAAGGCGACATTTCTAAAACCGTCACCATATAGAATTGATTTCGGTCTAAAATCGGCACCTTTAACAATTGGTGTCAGTTTTGGACCAACACCAGTTCTATATGGTGTCGGTCCAATATGTCAACAAAGATCTTTGGCGCCGCTCATCCTGCGCTACACCAAAAGACATTTGGGGACGATTTTCGTCTGCCACTAAATGTCTTTAATGTCATCATTATTGATGGCGGTCATATCTTCGACATCGTTTTTAGTAAAGACATGTGCCTAAACTCTTTCGCATTATTGGACAAGTTATGTCCACATATATAATCGGTCATCTGTCATATGATCCTTCACGAGCTTGTTCATAATTCACAACTGAGACAAGAAATTAGTTCTACCCTTATGATTATATCTTTCTCTTTAAGTCCCACTGATTTCTCTAATAAACAAGTGTTTATAGTCCCCCCAATATAAACTAGTGTTCTCTCAAGTCAATGAAAGTCGGGATCCCTGTGTTCAAGCCTCAAAACACATTCTTAAAGGATTAACTCTACATTCTCCTCAATATTTTGGAAAACGTGAATTTCTTCTTGTGACATTGCGTTCCCAGCCACTTACTACGAAAATCCCCAACGTGGATGGCTTATTGATCCATCATTTTTTGGCTGGTCTCACCCATGCACATCAAAGGACGATAAAGTAAGAGTTCACAACCCACTCAAGATTTTGATCACTTCGACATACGATCATCCTTAGTGAAGTAGTTGATGCAATTTTATAACAGAATTACTAGTCGATCACAAAATGTTTGGTTGTGTCTTATGCAAAAACTCTTTTTTGCATAGCTACCCTCATTCATATGTCAACAACCAGGATCCGGTCGTTTGCAACATTTGCAAAGCGAGTCTTACCAATAATGTTAGTAAGACTTAAGTGCCCAAGCCTTAGCCCAAATACTATAATCGCTTTAGGTTATTAACTCTGAACTAGATCCACTTATACGTCCAACATACTTGTCCAAGTGTTCATCTAAATAACCATGGGCATACCGTTATTAATCTCATTAATATGATAAAGTTGAATGATGATTGGATACTTAATGCTGAATTAATGAAAATTATAACCTTTATTTATAACCGAAATATAATATTAATGCTTAACATTAATTTTTTTTTCTATAAATTACAAATTATTAGGCCTTTAGAGCATAACTCCTAACACATTGCACCTCCCACATCTAATTGAAGAACAATCTTCCTTTTCAAGAGAACCAAAGAGGTTGGGATAAAATCATGAAACAAATTCCAAATGAAAACCTTAATCTTATATGGGACCATTGAATTTCAAACATTTTTCCACCAAGAGCTAATATTTGATCTAAGAGATGAAGAAGATCAATTGAGGAAAAAAGACGCTTAACGATATTCTAACTTGAACGAATAACACCCATTTATTTCATAATTCCACGTCAAGGAACCATCAATATTAGCCCTAGGTCAAGGAATAGCCAAAATAATATTGACATCATTCAAATCAGATAGAGAATGAACAAGACTCAAATTCCAAGATCCATTTTGAAGCAGTAACGAACTAACCTTGGCCCCATTATCTATCCTACCACAATTCCAAATCTTAAAGGTCGACGGATGAGGGATCCAACCATGTGAAGAAGTAGACGTCCAAGTTCCATTCCAAATACGCTATCTCAAACCTTTTAGATAGAAGGTCCTGACCCTAGAGAATACTTTGCCAAATAAAAGAATAGTTACTGAAGCTAGCAACCTTCATAGAATCATAATTTAGGAAATACTTACTTTTAAGATTTTTACAAAAGGAAGAATTAGGCTTAGACACAATCTGCCAGGTTGTTAAGCCAATAATGCTTGATTGAAAAACTCAAGATCTTGAAAACCCAGACATCTCTTAAACTTAGACGTATACACATATTTCCACTTCGTCCAATGAATCTTATTATGAGAGTCTGAATTCTCCCACAAGAATCTAGCAAAAATCTACGAAACTCTTTAATTAAGCTCTTAGGTATTTTAAAACAAGACATATAATAAGTCGGAATGGCTTGAAGAACCGCCTTAATGAGGATTTCTTTTCTACTAACCGAAAAAGTATGCTTTCATTTAAAAAGATACGCCCAAATTGTATCATTAATAAATTTGATAGATTGATTCTTAGAACCAGTAAAAAAAACACGAATCTCTAGATAACTTTTCATGAACATCTACTTTATTAACCCTTAACATATTAGTAATGTCCCTTAACTAGTTACATCAGTATTCGGAAGGAAACAAATATCGAACTTGTCCAAATTAATCTCTTGACCAATAATAATGTGTAATCGTATAACAGTCATACCATATTAAATGCTTCCACCCATTTAAATTTAAAAAATAATGATAATCATCCTGAAAAAAGGTGAGAAATAACATGAGCACTCCAAGTCAATTTTAAACCAGAAATACACCCATCATTTTTTGCATAATTTAACAATTAAGTTAAGCTTCTATACATAAAAGAAAAAGATAAGGCAAAAAAGAATCCCTTTGTTGAAACTCCTTACCAGGAATAACCATACCTTTTTTCTACTCATATTCAGATTAAACGTGTATTTAATCGACGAAATGTATAACATCACTAGATTAACAAAAGAAGTGCTCGCCTAACAAGGTGATGAACTACTTCAAAAAGAACCATTTAACTCAATCATAGGCTCTGCTTATATCAAGTTTCATGGCAATAAACCTCTGCTTCTGTTTTTTCCTACCAAGATAACATACAAGCACTCAAAACCAAGAATAACAATATTAGAGATGTTTATATTTAGGTCAAAAGCACTTTGATTAGGAGAGATAATTGATTTCAACACCACTTTTTATCTTAGCTATAGTTTTAGAGATTATTTTATATAGGATGTTACAAAGACTAATAGGTCTAAAATCAGAATCACACTTGAGATTATTATTTTTTAGAATAAGAGTTATATCAGTTATATTTAACTCATCTAATAGACGATCCTTATTGAGAACGTCTAGATAGAAAGAACTAACATCCCTTCCAATAATCGACCAAAGTTTTTTATAAAACGACAGAGTAAAATCATTAACTCTAGGAGCTTTATTAGATTCCATTTCAGATAAAGCAAAAAAAAAAACCTACTCTCACATACACCTTTTATTTAAAATATTAAATAGATCAGACTTCAGAGAAGAATGCACTTGATTCATGAAGGTTGAAATAATTGGATAATTGCCTTGACCATTTGAATTGAAAAGAGTTTTGAACCGAGTGACCAGTTCCACTTCAATAATATCATCGTTTTTTGTCCAACAACCAGTGATCCTCCAAAGCCTTTCACTATGATTGTGACTTCGTCTTTTAATAGCACAGTTATGAAATCACTAAGAATTATGGTCCTCGTTCTTCAACGAGTTCACTCTCGATCATTATTTCCAATAGACTTCTTCCTCAAACAATAAATTATCTTTTTTTTTTCAAAAGATCATAAGAGTCCTTAAAATTATTAACTACATCTTGGATTTCTTTTTAAAGTGAAGCAATTTTTAGATCATATCCCTCTTTCTTTCTACTTTCCAAAAAGGCTAATGCATTTGCACGAACGTATAACTTGTTCATGACATTAGCTTGTTTACTATTAACCTCATCCCATTCTTGGTTCCAACTGGACTCAACAATATCTTGAGATTTCAGATGAGACAACCAAACCTCCTCAACAAAGAATTTCCTCATTTTAGAAGAAAACCTCGAACCTTAAATTGACCTAATAGAAATTACAATCCGGCAATGGTCAGATTTCATAAAAGTTAAGGTGTTTCACTTTAGCATAAAGGAATCGCAACCAAAAAGTCTTAATTTCAAAGACCATACACAACCTCTCTTGCAAACCTTGATTCTTTTAAACTTGTCCCATCCAAGTAAAAGGGTGGCTAATAAAGCCATATAAACCAAGTTAAAATTGATCAAAACAGCTTCTCTAAAACCATTCATTTGAGATTGTAACCTAGAAATCCCCCCTTCTTTAACCTATACAAAATCTCATGAGTGCTGCCATTTAGGGGTTATCGGGTCTCTGTAAAAATCAATAAATCTCCCCCATATCCTTGTCATCCATAATAACTACATCAATACAGAAACGGTTGAAAGAGCATAAGTTGACCTCTAACCCTTTATTCCAACAAAGACTTAACCTCAAACTGCTCCCGACACTATCAACAAAAATTTCATTATCAAAGCCAAGAATTCGTTTGACCGCAACCTCATGAATTTTATTCAACTTTTTTTCAGTAAAAAAAGAGTAACTCACGCTTCGCATATTTATAACCTTTCAATCATTACATGATGCTTATAGGTTTCCCAACTCGCAAAGATTCCAACATAAAATTTTCAATTTGAATGTCGACCCTATTCCTTAGGGTTCGTCGATAACAAAAAACAAGTCAAAGAGATTTTGGTAACCTTCTATTTTTTTTTCCATCACGACTCCTTGCTCATGCTGACAAGTAGAATCGGCTAGTGTCTTAGTAAAAGATCTAAACTCAAATAATTCATTTTCTTTATCCCTTTAGTTCGATGAAACGGAACACATTTTCTTTTCTAATTTGGTTGCTCCACTTCCTCGTCCATTGCAAGATCGACATTCATTGGCTGTTTTTATGTAGCCAGATGAGCTTTTGAATTGTCATCTTTCAAAACG
The DNA here is from genome assembly GCA_037832605.1 of Cyclanthera cordifolia. NCBI lineage: Eukaryota > Viridiplantae > Streptophyta > Magnoliopsida > Cucurbitales > Cucurbitaceae > Cyclanthera > Cyclanthera cordifolia. The sequence continues at coordinate 4,581,018 of JBBMEG010000004.1, forward strand.
GCCCATGGATTGAATTTCTCTAATGGAATTTTTTACTACAATAATGGCCAAACCATTTGTGCCGTTATCCTAACTCAATGAGTCATTATTCAAACATTAACCCAAGTCCTTTGTCTAATATTGTACCAAAAACACTTCATTTTGGTTGATTAATTAAACCCATTTGAATTGAGATGGTAGAAAGCCCACCCAATGGCCTAACTACATTCATATTTGAAATTGGCCCAACTAAAGGCCCTACATCAACCTTCATATCCATCACTAAAACGTTGACAACAACCTTTGCTAACCTCTCTCCATTCTGAATTAAACGTGTTTTCAAGACTTTCCAAAATAGGCCTTCGATTACCGCTTCAAAATTTACCTCTCTCAAGATCCTCTCACTTCAACCCCTTAAATAGCATGAAGTGAGATTTCTACGGTTTTGTTACTCGGTCAAAGATAAATTGGTTTTTCAATTAATAATTTATGATATTGCACTTCTCTTACCGTTGTCGACGCCCCAATCAAAATATAATGAATCCAGTTATCGCAGTTTGAAATTTATTGTTCTTTTCAAGTATGTTTTAGTTTGAACTTCCTTATCTCAAAGTATAAGATTCTTCGGTTTTTGGAATTAGTTAGTGCATATTTCTTTATTGAAGTGAAATAAGCATAATTACTCTATGTTATTAGATTATTATATTATAGATTCGATCAGTTTTGTATTTATTTTTTTTTTTTAATTTTTAGTATAAGCTAAATTTATATTAAATTAAAGTAAAATAAACCTAATTTGTTTTTAAATTTGTGGTGGCAAAACCAATTTTGGTTGTTGCTAGAAGTTCTTCTTGCACTATTTTTATTTAAGAATTAATTTGTTATTTTCAAAAAAAAAAAAAAAGAAGTTTGTTTCAAAATATTTCACCATGATTAATTTGTAGTAGTTTTTAATTAAGTTGGTTATTGATAAGTCATGGATGTTCAAGAACCGAATGTCAACCGAATATAGTTTAGGAGTTGAACATTTTATAGAAAATGCATTATGGTATTCAAAAAAGACGAATATTATTTACTATTTATGTTTGAAATGTGTGAATGTGGAGTCTCAAAATGTGAATGTAGTAAGAGATCATTTATTTTTTAGTAGTATCAGTGGAAGTTATAGCACGTGAAAATGAATTGAATGAAGTTGATGATGGAGAGGATGTTGTGGATGACCCTATACGGATGTTTGAGGCTACATAAGCCTATTTAACTGATAAATCTCCAAGTATTTAAAGAATCACTAGAAGATGCGAAGAAACCATTATACGTAAATTGTAAACATTTTACCAAGATTCAGATTGGTTAAGGTTTATAATTTGAAGGCAAAGTTTTGATGAAGCGATAAAAGATTCACAGAAATGTTGAAATTTTCAAGCATTTTATGGCCTAGTTCTAATGAAATTTCTGCATCCACATATTATGCCAAAGGACTTTAAATACATTAGGAATGAAGTATGAAAAGATCCATGAATGTAGTGACGATTGTTGCTTGTATCGAAGAGAATTGGCTGGTGCAAAATTATGTCATACTTATGGAATATCAAGATGAAAGGTCGGGAGAAATGTGAATGAAGATGGGATCAAAAAGATTAATGTGGTATTTCTCTCCCATTGTAAGATTTGAGCGAATGTTTGAGAGTAAAGAAATTTCTAAGCTATTGACATGACATGCTTTTTATTGTCAGGTTGATTAACGACACCCTGCCGACACTCTATCATGGAATAAATAAACGCAAGATGGCTAGATTTTAGTTGTGAAACGAAAAAAAAATCTTTGTTTAGACTTATCAACCAATAGAGTCAATCCACAAGATGATCAAAGTACTAGATATAGTTGTTGTCCACTAATGTTGGTGATATACAATCTACCTCCATAATTGTGCATGAAGCGCAAATACTTGATGTTAAATGCATTAATCTCTAAACCAAAACAACCTGAAAAATGACATAGATGTTTACCTAGCTCCATTAGTTGATCTAAAAAAATGCTATGAATACTAGAATTGAATGTTTTGATGCACATTAACAAGAACGTTTCAATTTAAAGCTATTTTGTCATGGACCATTAATGATTTTTCAGCATATGGTAATTTATGTAGGTGCACTTTAAAAGGATATCATGCATGTTCGATTTGTGGAGACAAAATAAAATCTATTTTTTTTTAAAAGGTAAAATGATAGCGTATCTCGAGCATCAAAAATATTTACCAATGGATCACCCATATAGCAGATAAAAGAGGATTTAGTGAAGATCAAAAATTTGAAGTAGTTCATAAACCCTTAAATGATGAAGATATTCTTGCACAAATAAGTGCAATTGAATTTACGTTGGAAAGAGGAAACTCAGAAAACACCATATTGGTATCAATTTTTTTCGAACTAGAGTATTGGAAACATTTTTCACGTGCAACACTGTTTAGACATCATGCACATTGAGAAGAATGTATGTTGGAATATCATTGGAACTCTTCTTGATATTCTAGAAAAAATGAAGATGGATTAAAAACACGTCAAGATTTGGTTTAATCGTACATCAGAGCTAAGTTGGCCCTAGAAAGGATTAGAAAAAGAATATTCTTACCTCCAACATGTTGCACACTAACTCGAAATGATAAACTGAATATCTATACAACATTAGCTGATATTAAAAGTGGTTGAGGGTTATTCATCAAACGTAAGAAAATTAGTATCTCTTAGAGATTTGAAACTTTACGACCTTAAATCGCACGATCATCACATTTTGATGCAACAACTCTTACTTGTAGTAATTCGTGGCATTCTGCCTAAACACATTAGATACGTAATTATTCACCTTTGTTTTTTCTTAACATTTGTTTCTTCTTTAACGTTTCATGTGATCCAACCAAATTGAAGGGATTTCAAGAAGATGTAGTGATCACTTTAAGCTTGTTAGAAAATATTTTCCACTATCGTTTTTCACAATAATGGTACAACTTGTGGTCCATCTTGTAAGGGATATAGAAATTTGTAGACCTACTTATTCGAGGTGGATGTATTCTTTTGAAAGATATATGAATTTTTTGAAAGGTTATGTTTGTAATAGAAGTCGATCGGAGGGATGCACTATAGAGAATTACATTGGAGAAGAGGCGATAGAGTTTTGTTCTAAATTTTTACAAGGAATTGAATCAGTTGGGTCACGATTTAAAAAGAATAATGTGTCTAAATATTGATTGACCACTATTTGTTGCTGGTTATATAAAAACCTACTAGGGATATAATAGTCGTTCATCTTAATGAATTGATAAGGCAACCATAATTCTCAACCTAAAGATCCAAGCTTATAATGAAGCAAGAACCCTTGGTTCTAAGAGATTAACACATTCTTATGGATTTGGAACAACCAAGCGGAAAATGCTAGAATTTTGATTACCTTTTTGATCAAAGATCCAGAAGCAAGATATGAAAGATCTTGTTCTAGATTGAGTCACTCCAACAATCAAACTTGATTAAGGTTAGATTGAATGACTCTCATGCATTCTAGCACAAGAATTTGTAAAGTGTAGGGAACTTTTATTTTCATTCATCAAAATCTCTCCCTTTACAACGAAATTTATGACTTTTTATAGCGTATAACAAATAGTAACCTAAAACATTAAAAATATGTTTAAAATCGAAAAATTACATAAAATATTCTAAAATTCGAAAATTAATGTTTATTTTGCTAACTACAAATGTTCTAACTCTTCTAGAGTAGTTGATGATCTTGTGGAGTTCCATGATCCTTATCATGAACTCATACGTTGATCAACATATGAAAATGATGTTTAAATTGAATCCTACATTAAGGCGGATAGCACATGGACCACGTTCAGAAGTTAACACTTATAATGGCTACATAGTTAATGATATTCAATATCACATAAAGAAACGTGACGATTATAGAAGTGTGTAAAATAGTAGTGTAATGATAACAACTCAAACTATGCAAGTAAGCAGTTATAAGGACAAAATTCTAATTGCATAGAACATGACACTTATCGATGTAATTTAAGAAATCTGAAAGCTTGATTGTCATAGTTTTACACTCTTCTTATTCAAATGTGATTTAGTTGATAACAATGAAGAACTTAAGTTAGACGACATTGAATTTACGATGCAGGCCTTAATCGAATTGGTCATAAATGTGACTCTTTCATATTGGCCACTCAAGCGAAGCAAGTGTTCTACATTATAGATTCTCTTAACCCTCGTTGGTTCATGGTTTTAACTCATTCTCAAAAAATAATTGAAGAAAACAATAATGAAGTAGTTGAAATGTTGCCCGATATTGTTGATGAAAACTCATCCACATACATTACAAGTGATTGTGAGAGTGTATGGCTTAATAAATATGTTTGTGTTATATGTCATTTATTTATTATTTCTCAATTGGATTTAATTATTCTATTTAATAATGTAATCATTTTACTTAAATTCGTTTTATATCATTTCGTAATTTTAACATATCTTCTTTCTTGGGCAGATTCACATTATGTCTAACCCCGAGAGTGATAATATTTAGGTCGAGAGCAGTTATGTTCGTTGAAACAAACATACAAAATGCATCACTGTGATGCATGATCTTGCACAAGCTAGAATGGCTGGTGAATGCCTCGTAATTCAATATAATGGCGAGGGTCAATTAGTTGTGGAGAATTTCAAAGTTATATTCGTACTCTTGTTAGAAAATCTATACTTATAACATGTTCTGATTGGTCCAAATATATCCCTAACAATTTAAAAGAGAAGATATGGGATTGTATGAAGATAAAACTTTACTACTGTAAGATGTGGTGTATTACTAATCTGACTTGTATTGTCTTTAGATGTCATTTGTGTTGAACCCTAAATCCAAACACAAGGTTATCTTGTCGACGAAAAATTTTTTTACGACGTTTAGATACGCTCTTACGAGACACATCAAGAGATTAAAGGATAGTCCTCGGCTCTTGCATCATCGCCTCCTCTATACAATTTCATCCCATAATATCAATAGAATTATTTTGTTAAAGATCGATTGTGTGAAAAGAATTGAGGTACTTATGGTTTCTATTTTTATAGTCTTGAAAAATAAGAATAACTTTAGTATATACGTCATACAGAAAAAAAGTGAAGATAGATTAGAGAGGTGATCCCGTCTTAAATGTTTGCACCATTCATCTTAAAAGGGATATGCTCAGTTTGCTTTAGAGCCAGTAAATAACAACCATTCTCGTGTTATGATTTTTTTCAGTATTATTATTAGTACCAATTTCATATATTTAATATGTGATGAAATTTTATTGTAAATAATCTAAATGATAGTACTAATCCATCATATCGTTCAGGGCTATGGAGGAAAGCTCGTACAAATAAGAACAAAGAGCTTTTGTACCCTTACACTATTGAAACGATCAAACGAATTGTAAAAGTTTATTAATTATGTTTTGACTTAAATTTTTACACATTTACTGTATAGTTAATAAAAAATTATTTTGTTACAAGATGTTCAAAACTTATTGTATGGTGAAGATGTTTTGACTGATGCATTAGGAACGCCCAGTCGCCATTCTGCTGCCTCTGAAGTGCGACTGTGACACCACACATCTCGAAATTGCAGACCTTGTCCCTCCACGTGTCACTGCCGTCCGGCCACCCACCACCGTCAATCTCGTCGGAAAAAGTAAGATAGCTCTTTTTCAGTGTTTTCGATGCTTCGAGTTCGATTTTGGTAGTCTTAGGTGCTAGTTTTGACTCCTTGATACTGTTTAGGCTAGCCAATGTTAGTAAAACTTCTAGGATTTGCAGCTCAGGCAATCTGAAGCGTACTTAGTGGGAATCGACCAAGGTAAGGGAAACATATCGTTAATTTGGGTCTCTGTGGGTAATTATACGCATGTTTAGGGTACTATGATTGAAGTAATTGATGTTCTTGATTGAAATTCGTGGTTTAACGCCTGTTGTGTATGTGGATGATTGTCATGTTGTGTTTCGGTTAATATAGTCATGTTTTGAATCTTACTATGTATGAAAGTCATATAATTCAACCGGGTTGGCTTAGCCCTATCAGGGTTGCCTTGGTGCACTAAACACAAGGATCAGGTTGGCTTAGCCCTATTAGGGTTGCCCCGACAAACTAAACATGAAGACGAATGGCTTAGCCCTACAAGGTTACCCCAGTACTCTTGCTAATTAAACTCATCGTGATTCATGCATTCATTAATAGTTATCGTATTCATGCTTAAATCGATCATAAGATAAGGATCCTTACTGGATTTAATAAACTCACCTTTTATCTTTATGGACATCCACAAGTACGCACGGACTTTATCAGGATGGCTAATTCGGAGCTGAAGAGACCATGGACTTGTCCATTTCTTTAGTTATTGCATCTTTTGGTTCTCACATTCATGGATTTCTAGTTATACGTGTTAATGTTTTCTTACTTTGTGGAGCTGTTTTATGAATTAGATACCCTATTTTTGTCGAATTAAGAACAATTCACTGTTTTATTTAATGAAGCATTTAAGTTCATATGATTTAGTTTTAAAGGTCGTTTTACTCATGCATCTGGGGTGAAGGTCAAGATGGGACCCTAGTCTGGGTCAGACCTTTACAAAAAGCGAAATAGTCTTACTTTTCATATAGAACACAAAATCGTCCCCACAAACGGTGCCAACTGTTAATGCCGAATAATGGTCAACTGGAATCAATGATATAATTTGTTTACCGAGAAAGAATTTTCCTAAAAACAACAAAAATTAGGCACACTAGTGTGGTGTGAGCCATATGGCCTCTGATGCCTCAGTCAGTAAACGAATTTAGAAGAGTGTTTACAGAGCTTGAGAGCTTTTAGAACGTTCTTACAACTTGATTTGGCTTAGATTTTCTTGGAGAGAAATGAGAATCGTTCTGACTTTTATAGCAGCCGGTAGCATAACCGCTATAACTCACTAATGGTGACTTAATGGTCAGCCGTTTGTAACGACTTCCATTTAAGGCAGCATTAACACTAGCGTAACCCTGACCGTTACACTTAAGAGGTGTAACGGTCTTATCTTGGGGGTTACTTTGAGTTGGCGAATCTTTGCAGGTCATCATCTCCATGGAAGACCCTTTAAAGGTGTGGGCCTTCTCGGTGTAACTCCAAGGTGTTACATTTTAGAGGTGCAACGACCTAGGATGTTACTTGGACTCAGTTAGCTCTTAGGGGAGCCTTGACCTTCACAGCTTTCCCCCCTTAGAGGGTAGTTCACCTTCGACCGTCCCCTTAGGGATCGGCTTTGGACTCGGTCAATAATGACCTTCATGGCTTGCTCCTCTTAAGTGGGGTGTTGACCTTTAGTGTAACTCCTAACTGTTATCGGCGGATCGAGTCGTCACGTGGACTCTACTGGCTCATAGGGGAGCCCTGACCTTCACAACTTTCCCTCCCCCTTAGGAAGGTGTTCGCCTACGACCATCCCCTTAGAGATGAGATTTTAACATGGTCCGACCCCGAGGGTCCTTTTCCCGTGGCTGACTCCACTAAGGATAGTCAAAATTCTCAGTGTGACTTTCGGTCGTTATTGGCAGTTTTCGGTTATCACTTTTATACTGGGCCCGACCTCGAGGGGTATGGATTCCCTCGATCAACCCTTAGGGGGTTTCAGACTTACTCGACATGACTCTCGGTCGTTATTGACGGTGTCTAGTCATCATTTTATACTAGGCTCGACCCTAGGTGGTCTAGATTCCCTCGGTCGACCCCTAGGAGTTCAGACTCGAGCTTGGCTTTGGTCTTGCTAGTCCTTTGGGAGGTTCGCCGTGAGCTCGGCCTCGAGCTTAGCCTTGGTCTTGCTGGTTCTTAAGGAGGACAGACTTCTTCAGCTGCCTTCGGGAGAGCCTACGCCTTGTCCATATATTACAGGGATATTTTAGCCTAAAACATAAATACATATATATGTCAATTTAGGTAATAGTTGTTTAATCTTTTTTCTATTAACTTTATGTATCTATGTCAATATTTTTAATTCAACACCACAAACAACTACACTCAAGAAAAAATTGACGATGTAAGGTTGGAGTGGGCAAGCTACACATGTAGCCATTTACCTAATATTTTTTAATTATTGTAGTTAATTTGCTTCATTGAATTGATTGTGTATATACATTAGAGTAGTTTCTGGAGGGACAAAGTTCCATTGTGATAGTGTGTTGATCTGATTTAGTTAAAAATACATAATATAGTTGATCTGTATTGGCAACAAGTTTTTGGTATCACAATATTCAGTTGTCAGTACTAAAAAACTAGGATATGATGATTCTAAAAAAGTATCACAAATGCTTTAGATTGCTATCATCGTATCACACATCATCTATTCGTTTTAGATGACACTTCTTAAGAAGTATCATCAAAACTCTTTATGTGACACTTTTTTACAATCATTATATCGTACATCCTGTATTCTCTTTTGACGACACTTCTTTACAAGCGTCATTAAAACCTCTTGGATGACACTTTTATGTAATCATTGTTGTAATGACATTTCTTAGAAGTGTCATTAAAACTTTTTAGATGATATTTTTCTACAATCGTTAAAACTGTTTAGATGATGTTTTTCTATAATCATAAATTTTGAGTGAAAAGTAGTGTTAGTTTTTAATTAGTATATATGATATTTAATACTTTACATATTAACTATATTTTAGAGGTTTTCAAAAGTTTAAAGGAGGTAAATTTGGTATATGCATATTTAGAGGTTGAGAGGGGAGTGAACATATTAGTTTACATATTACCTATATGTTAGTTTTTAATTAATTTAAATGAGGTATTTCTTTTCTAAAATAAAATAGTTTTAGATGTTGGGCACAAACGATTCATGCATAAAATAATGGATGGACAAATTGTTCGTCATTGAAAATATTTCATGACGGGACTGCACTAATTTAAAATTTAAAATTTAGAATTTTCATGTGGAGAAGAAAATATGTAGAGCAGAAAAGATGTAAGACAAGAAAGATGTGGGGTACAATAGATGTCGAGCCGCCCCGATATCAATTGTGCTCGACATCTATACCTTTTCGTGTCACTCGTATAGATGTTGAGCTTATGATCAACATCTACTAATTCTCTATTTTCTTATAGTGTATGAAAACATTTGTTCATTACAAATGTGTCAAAGTGAAAGAGAAAGAAGAATAAAGAAACTTGGACTAACACATTCAAGCTAAAGGCAAAGCGGGTGAAACTAATATCTTTCATTGAAATAATTAATAAAAGACTTCAATATAAACAACAATTATTTGTTGAAATTGAAAGGTTCTTGCATCACAATTCGGGAAGTATATTTCAATCTTCATTAACATTCAAATATAATTAATGATAATCATGTTATTCAAGATTTTAGATTCATGTTATATATAAAATATCTAATATGTTATTCATTCTACGTTTCTGAAGAAAAAAAACGATAAAATTAAGCAATTCATTTTATGTCTGAGAAAAGAATATACTGGCACTTAAAAAAAAGAAAAATACTGAAAAGAATATACTAAATTAATCTAGGGTTGTTTATATCATAGCCATTTGGAGAATAAATTTTACATTCCTGCCAAAAAATCAATTTAATTGCAAGCATATTCAAAACACATTTT
>JBBMEG010000004.1:4593366-4604744 GCA_037832605.1 Cyclanthera cordifolia
GAAATATAAAGCAGAGGGAAGTTCCAACCTAATAAAATTTAGCTGTTTTTTTAGTGTAGAAATTTTCAGAATAACTCTAATTCATACTTAAATAGCAGTAGAACTACATCAATATTCAACCGAACAAACCAGAAAAATGATTAGAGCAAAGACTAAAACACAGATCACTAGAGAAAGTGTAGAACACAGACAAAAAAAAAAAAAAAAAAAAAGAAAAAAGATGGAATGATTTTCAGATGAAATCAAAAATCATAGTTTTGAAAATAACGAACGTGACTCATCATAGACTAGAGAAGGGTTAGAAATACTTACCTTTCATTCATCTTAGTCCCAACCTAGTCGAATTTCTCAACATGCAAGAAGATAATAGCTGCGCTTAAAAATGGAAGTCGCAACACACTCTTTACACTGGCAAGATCCGTGATTTCGACGACTGGAACATCAGATCTACAAAGAAAAATGAAAAGGAATGATGGTTAGGGCGTAGATCTAACATAAACGAAGAAGATTAATGAAGAGAAGAAAATCCTAACTATGAAATTGGAAGACAAAAGGGATGTCAAACAACTCAGAATCGAGTAAAGAAGCAGGTTAATAAAGAGAGTAAAACGATTTAAAGAAGGAATGAAGAATTAATCCAGATCTCAAACCATTTCTAAGAGAGAAGGAAGAAGAAGTTGCGATAGAGAGAACAATCGAAAGCGCGTGAAACGCGAAATAAAAAAACTCAGATTTGAACAGTCGGTTACTGTTCGTATCCGAGTTTGCATAATCTGGATTATGGAGAATATAAAATCGCGGAACAAACAGGTATTAGAGGGGGTTTTCTTAATCTGGATTAAGAACCCCAACCAAACATGCCTTTATGCGCCACGTGGTGCAATAAAAAAGCGCCACATGACATCTTTAAAAAACATTTGCAAACATTACAATTTTTTTTTTGTAAAAACGATATATATATATATTTGTAAATTTGATTTTTCTAACTTTCTTTTTACCTATAATTTCATTTATATAATATCTTTTATTCTCTCATTTATCTCATATTATATTATAGAAATAGATCTTTTAATTTAAAATTTTATTTTGTAATTTTAAATTAACGGTAAATTTATAATTCATTTCGTATTTTAAAAACAAGTTTGATGGTAATTTAATAATCAATTTTAAAATTAAATTTAATAATCAATTTCATATTTGATGGTAATTTGATAATCCACTTCGTAATTTAAATGAACAAACGATTATAAAACGATTATAACATTTGTTTGATTCTTCATGGCATAGTTACACCGTCTCACATAATATTTAATTTTTTTAAGCTTATTTTCAAAAAAAAAATCATTCGTTTTGTTTTAAACTTTTTTCTTCTAAATAATTGTATTAATTTTTCTTACTTTTTTTTTTTACTTAAATTAAAATTGCAAAAATTTCTTCTTACATTCTTTTCCTTCTTCTCTTTATTTATTTTCTTATATATACATTTGAGTATATTTAATACTTTTTATTGTCTCGTTATATTTTAGAAAATATAACTTTTAATTTAACCCTTTTTTTTCGTAATTTTAAATGAGTTATAATTTTATAAGTAATTTCGTATTTTAAAAAGCATGTTTTACAAGATTAAATTTCATGATAATTTGATAATCTATTTCATGATCAATTTCTTAATTAAATGAACATGTTATTATAGAACGATTTAAGTTTTTGTTTGATGTCTCATGGTGTATAAGTTACACGCGCCACATGACATTTAAAAAAAAATTATTTTCAAATTTTTTTTAATCAAATTGTTTATCTCTTTCCCTTGTTTTATCAAAAAAAAAAAAAAAAAAAAATCATATTTTTATTTTCAATTATCTAAATAAACTATAAATAATTATTAGTTTTTATTGTCACTATTATTTTATATTCTAATAAAAATTGTGAATGAATAAATAAAAATATGCTATTATATAAAAATACATCTTCAACGTTAATAATAATATGAAATTTGAAATAGTCAATTTTTTTTTTAATTTAAACATATTTTTAAATATCACATCATAAAAAAAAATAACTCATCATAAACATTCTTCATCTAAGTAAAAAATGTATAAAACAATCTATCAAAACCCTCAGCTGAAACAACTATTAACAAACACTCAAAATAATTCCTCCACAAGATCTTGAACGAACGTCAAGAATTAATCTAGCTACATTTCGGTCACTACCTGAAGGGAAAGAGTTGTAAACAGTTATCCAATTTTTTTTTTTTTTTTCTTCATGCTAGTAGTCTATTCAAAAATAAATTTGCAAATGGCGTAAATGGGTAAAAATAAATTAGAAGTAAAAGTATATTTCATGTTCTATTAATTTTTATTCTAGGAGAAGAAATACAAGGAGACATCTTGGAAATTGAAGAAGATGAAGATTTTTTTTTTTTTAAATATGACAATTGTACCGTCTATTTTAATGTTTAAATTTAATTTATTGCAACGCTTAAGAGTGTAACTTTAAATGGTGTAATTGATCAAATCAATAGTTTAAGTATGTAATTGTTACAAACTCAATAGTTTAGGAGTCGTTTGTGCAATTATGGTTTTTAAAAATTTAACAAACTATCTAAAATTTTCACAAGAAGTCACTTTGGCCGAGTGGTTAAGGCGTGTGCCTGCTAAGTACATGGGGTTTCCCCGCGAGAGTTCGAATCTCTCAGGTGACGAATTTTTTTTGAAGTTCTTTTACTTATTAATTTATAAAGTGTCGACATCTCATCCCTTCATCTTCTCTCCTTTATATATAACCAAACGTACCTCAAGTTCTGTTTGTGCATGAATGAATAAATCAAGAATAAAACAAAATGATAAATTTCTTAAATGATTCATCATGATGGATGATTAAACCTATAAACGAAGCAACAAATATTATTGAATAAAAAAGAGATATTTTTCTAAAATTAAAAAAAAAAAAAAAAGAAGCTACACTTGGAAGTAGAAAGAATTGAAACTGATGATTTCTTTTTTTTTTTTTTTAATCTATAAATGAATTAATTTATTTTTGAAATCCAATTTGATTTTGAATTATATTGGAAATTAGAAAAAGAGTGATTTGTTCATAGAAATAAATGGCTTGAGTGGGTTTCAAAATCTCACCATTTTGATTCACCTTGTGATACGTGAATCTATTTCAATTAAAATGATCAAGCTCCTTCAAGGTTCATTACACTTGCGGCACAAATTTGATGATTTTTTGATACTGTAATTATAACTAATATTAATTATCATTCTAATACAACAAAATCACTTAGTTTATTAATTGATTATAATCCTCCATCAATAGGCACAATTTGACGATAGTATTCAATAACAAATAATGGGCATTCTAATACCAATTCCAACCATATAAGTCTTGCGGGTTAGGAAAAGGGAGGGTGTGGCAATGAAACGAGCTCCCATGTATCCATTCTTCCGATGCCTGACCAATGGATAGACGTAGTTACTTCAGGTATAATGGAACGAATTTGATTTCCTGATTTGTTTTTAAAAAACCCTAAAAATGAAGCTTCCTTTTTCAAAAACAAAAGGCAGAAATGTACATATTCCAATGTTACATCAACATTTTGTTCAAATATTATAAGGTGAAAATCGATATTATATGATCAAATTCTTCAATGGGTAGGATTGAATACTAAAATTTATGAACAAAAACTTCTTTTTCGAACATATTGCAAAGTACATATTCTTGTTCAAACCGAAGGCTAACTAATTTTCACCTTATCAATTGGTCTCGATTTTAACTGCAGTTGCCTTTCTTGTAGCTCTCCTTTTGGATTGTATGTGGCGAACGCATTCAGCTAACAAAACGTGAAAATCGGGGCAGAGTTTACTCGTAGCGGAGACGTTAAGACCTGCTTTTCTTAAATCTCTAGCCAAACATTTTTCGCCTTTTTGTAGGTGACTGGGACAATAGCAGGGAACAGTAGATCTTAAAACAGGCTTTGAACATAGAAGGGGTCCTGACTGCATACTACAAATAAAAGAAAAAACAGCATGGACATCATATTATTGATTCAATCAAAATTAGTGATCTAATAAATACACAAGTCAAACACCAAATTATAATTTACTCAACACCAGAAGAACTTGTAAATACAAAAGCCCAAGAACTAAAAAGGAAAGCTCAACCAAAGAGTGTAAACCAACTTCCCAATTGTACTTTCATGGAGAGAAATGAAACACATACACAAAAAGGAGTGCAAAATTAACCAAGAAAAGAACTGCAATCCAACATAACAAGACCAAACCAATAATTTCTCATAGATATTGATCTTATAAGTTAGCTTGGCTTTCATAGGGTGAATTCAAGCAATAGATAGAATGATGGCCATTATCCCTAAACATGGGTGGGAAATTGTGCTCTATTCTACAATAGGAATTTGGGAGGACTTTGAGTATTAGAAAGCCTTTATCCTTAAGATCTACTTCGACCAACTCTAACAAATTTGTATATCTAAGACCATCCGAAGTTAAAATCATATTGAAAATTAATTAATGAATAACTGTGAGTGAAGTGCATAGCAGAGTAAGAACATCATAAATCATCATACTGCTATCAATAATAGATAAATCAGTCTCATATTTTTTTGCTACTGCTTATTAAATAGAAAATTAATAATACCATTATGCAGCAAAAAGATTTAATGAGTCATCTACAATGCAAACCTCTTGATTACAAAGGTGCAACCTTTGTAGAGACTCTGCCTTTGATCTGAGAGGATATGAGCATGACAGTATTCAGTCAACGCCATTGCCTTAGATTTGCAACCAGTGACCTCGCACCTTCTAATCTCATCTACCATGGTCGAACCGGATCCTAGCTTCCCATTCTCCCCAATACCCTCTGGATAATCACCACCAGTGCCACCCTCGGCCTCCTTCTCATCCTCCTTAAATGGGCTCTTGCCGTATGTCCAATAATACTCACGGTACTTGTGCTTGACTTCCTCCATCAAAGCCCAGTATAATGCCCTATAGATTCTACAAAGTTGCTTCACTCTCCGGGACCGTCGCAGGAGTACTTCTCGACGAGTAAAGAACTCACAAGAGGCGAGTGCAACATCATGATCTGTCCCATCAATAACCATAGGAAGTGAGGGAACTGGAGGAGGTTGAAACGAACCAGGTGAATTTGATTCGGCCATGACCTAACAAATTGTCACATTCAAAATGATCACTCCTAACATCAAGTTGCAATGGTGGATAATTATATAGATATGCATTATTATATAATCCACAGGCTCATTTAATAAAAAAAATTTGTTTTATATAAGCAGTTTTTGAAAATGGCTTATAAACACTTCTTTGACACGTATTTTCACTTTATCACCAACTTTTCTAAAACATTTTTCAATTACCAAGAAAAAAAAAACAAAAAAAAGCAACATTTTGTTTTTGAAATTTGGCTTAGAATGCGGGAATTGGTTTGAAGAAAAAAAAACTTAGGCTATGTTTGTTTTTTTGGTAGGAGAGTGGTAACCACTACTCAAAAATCACTTGTTAGTATTTGGTAGTAAACAACTACTCTTAACCACTTATCAAACCACTCATCAAACCTTCTATCAAACTTCAAAACAAACATATCACTCAACCACTACTAACACTAATCTCCAAACAAGTAGTTAATAACCCAATCATTGTCAAAACCAATTCTCAAACAAATGGTTAATTACTCATTTACTCTAACTATCATTAACCCTTCTTTCAATCCTCTCCGCTCCACTCTTTCTACCAAAAACAAGCACACCTTTAGTAACATAATTGGAGGAAACAAACATAATTTTCAAAACAAAAAACGAAAGGGTTATCAACAAGCTAAATGATCATAAATCAAACCAGGAAGTACTCAATTTCTAGAGTTTTTCTCTCTCATTCCAACCAAATTTTAGTTCATTTCTCAATCTACAACTGCAACCAGAACTTCATAACCCAAAAGAATCAACACCAAACCATCAAGGACGCAGGAATTATATAAAATGTACATAAAAATATGAACCAAAACCAAGCTAACCATCACCGACAGTCTGATACCACAAAATAAAACTCAAAATTCATATAAGAATAGAAGACGAAGGAAAGAAAAAACAGGGAATTATATGTTATACGAAAAAGTAAAACTGAAAATTAACAAAACCAAAATAGGTCGAGACAAAAAACTAGCAACCGGCCAAAGAAAGAGCAACGGAAGAACTTACAACGGAGTATTAAGGCATAGTTAAGATGGCGAGAGGCATCGAAAGCAGCAGCTTTAAACTCGAGAATGAAGGGATTTTCGATAGTGGAAGAGAAAGAACTCCCGTTGCGAGCAAGGAAATCGCAAGAATAAACCCTAAAATAATATTGTTAAAATTCAAAAAAAAAAAAAAAAAAAACGGCTTGCCATTAACTCATAATTATAGGAGAAATTAGTCAATTTGTTGAACTATTAATTAAAAATTATCGGGTGAAACTATCAACTGAACTGATTGAAGCTATCAACTGAACTGATTAAATCTATCAGTCAAATTGATTCAAGCGAGAGAATGTTGGTCATTCTACAAAAATGATCAATTTTTCTATTTGGCAGGAACTGATACCAAATTGTTGAGAAATCTAATCTGAATTTTTGTAGATTCAAATAAAATAAAATAAAATCAAAATATCAAATGAGATGAACAAACAAATAAAAAATGATGGGGAAGAGAAGAATGACTCACCGATATAAAATAGTTCAGGAACTAACTGTGCATCCACTATTCAAATTGCATGGACGATTCTCATACAAAATTGTCAATATATCAAAGTGTAACTTTAAAAAGGCATAATTGGTAGCAATCTAAAGGTAAATACAATTTAACCTATGGTGAAAACTGAAATGTGATTCACAATTAACAGATTCAATTGTATAAGTATCGGTGTAAACTTATTAACACCATTAAACATTCGTTAGAACCTCCGATCGAGAATTACGGGTTCGAGTTCTCCAATCTCACAAATTCAAAAAACAAAAAACCATAGATAAGTACTTATATGGGAAGAAGGGTTGACTTCTTTTGGCATGATTTTAAGAAGAGAAAACTCATATAAGAAATTAATTCTAATATAAGTAATATTTTATTTTAGGAACCAAAATTTTAATTTTAATATTTTTTTAAAAGTAAACGAATAAAAATTAGACTTTTAAAAATTCAAGTTTTAAATGGAACCAAATTTTAGGGATTAAAATTAAACTTTTGAAAATTTATGAACTAGAACAAATCTCAAAATTTGAAAACCTAAATGGCAATTTACCACTTCTTAATATGTAAATTTTTATATCAAGCGTTTTTCGACTATTTTTTCAACATTTGATTGTCAAAATAACTGAAAAATAAATTAATTGTTACTGTAAATTGGACAAATAACTTTTAAGCGCTTTACGAATCTATTCTTTGTTTCAAGTATTTGAGTAGTTTGTTGGTAAGTTATAGTTGTAATACAAAATTTTGTAATGGTTGGTTCTGGAAAATGTAAATGTTTTTAGAAGTTTGAATGTTTCTTAGAGACAATACATGTGTATACATTGATGAAAATGAAGTCTAAACTTCACCATTCAAGACCTCTGTTTTGGATTATATCATGATCTTCGATAGAAATAGAAAGAATATGTTTGATACTCATTAGAGACATCGATCTAGATCTTCACATCAGTACGATATTAATTTTCCACTCGTTAAGCCTCTTTTTATAGCCTCTTTTGTATTGCTGCTTCATTTTTTTCTTAATGAGAACTTGAATTTGTTCTAAAAAAAAATAGTATGATGCTATTAACTCCGAGTTTAATGCATGAACAAAACATATATCACTCACTTGAAGCAATTGTTTAGCACAAAGATCCCTAACATGTATACACTAAAGTAAATTAACAAACAAATTGAAGGATACATGGAGCCAACATTTGCATACTTATTTGTGTTTTCCACTTATCTTACGTTGATATGATGCCACCAATTACAGCTGATACTATGGCTGTAGGGTCCCCTAGAACAGCAGCGATAATGGCACGAGCAGCAGAACCAACCACCCGACTGCATTTCTTGAGTGTTTCACTAGACCCCGGGCGAGTTTGCAGCGATGATATTCCCTTGAGGCTTGGAATGGTAGTGTGCATTTCCCTAACCTTATTCTTGTCCACATTGAAATATAGGGCTTCCCAACTCTCCACCAACATCTCCTTCACACATGACAGATGAAGGTTATAGCTTTTGCACCGAGACCGATAAGACCAACCGAGTCCCTTTCCGCCGCAGCTGTGACACGAGCTCGAAAGCTTGTGACAAAGGTAAAGATTGTGTTTACCATCATCAAGAACTTGTGGGAGCTTTGCACAACAAGGGTGGAGATCGAAATCACAACGATTGCAATGGTACACAAATCCATTAACATAAGTTCGACACGCATCACATACTCGCTTTCCTTCGCCGGGGGGACAATAGTGTAGCATAAACTCGCATTTTTCGTAGAAAGGGTGTGTGATTTTGGAGGCACCAACAGCACAAACCTTGTGCAAGTTGAAGCTACATTGGTTACACTTGTATTTGTATCCAATACCCGCTTCTTTGCACCCATCGCAATTATAGGGGATCTCGGTGTACTCGAGTTGCAGCGTATGTCGCGGGTGGATTGGGTGAGTTATCTCTTTCTCAATCTTCATCATTTTTTTTCTTTTGCTGTTTCACACGCTTATAAATTAGAGAGTTTGTATTTTATAAGGAGGTGAAGTGGGGTACTATACATATCTTGATTTGGCTTTGTTCTGTTATATTCTTGTTGGCAGATGCTTTGTTTAGTCTTTATGATAAGATAGTATCTCTTTTTAGCTGACAATATGAAGTATTTTTGTTGAGGATTCAATAAAGCTTTGCAAGGAATCAGATACCATCGAAGACAATCTAAATATAATATATAGATATATATATATATATATTAGACAATATAAACATGATGTAAAATTTATGAGAACATGAAAAACTACGAACGAAAACCTCTATCGTGAAAAATTGTTATATGACACAAAAGTTTCTCATGATTCTAATTAGAAAAAACATTGCCCCTTTGTCTCACTTATTCGCAAAGTGAATACTAAAGATGCTTCGAGCCAAAAGAAACAGTGTTTATGTATATTATATATGACTTAACAATCAAGATTTCAGACCTCTTATCTCAATATATTGTTGAACTAACAAATAAATAAATAAATAAATAAAATATTTTAAAACCAAAGTCAAATACTCTTTTGGTTGTGTGTCAACCATTCTTTAATATTATATTAAATAGTTAATAATAAATTGACTTGAAAAAATTAAGGTGAAATGGGAAGGGACTGTTTGTTTGGTGGTCTCTCCCTTAATATGAAAGGCAAATAAAGGCAGCAGTGTCTTACATTCAGTTGATATTGACACAATATTCAAGTGAGATTAATTAACAATTTAGTTAAAATTAAAGAGAATAAAAGAATAAAAGAAAATTATAAAAAGCAAAATTAAAATTAACTTTATGAATGAAAAGACAGTTCTTTTTGTAGTAAACAAAAGAATGTTGTAAAGTTTATTAAATTAGATAACTTCTTTTTTCAAGTTTTTTATTTTTATTTTTATTTTTTTGTTCAATAAGATGTGAGATGATCATAATTCAAAATCTAACATTTTAATCCAAATTATAGTACTAGAATTGGATTGATATTTATTTTAATCATAGGTAATTTCGGTTCGTTTTTTAACAGTTTTGTGTTAATTCGACAACTCGACATCTGAACCAATTTCTCGATTTTTCAATAATCGAGTTCGAACTGATATTTTATAAAGGACAAAACTATTTACTTTTTCATTTTTTTGTCTCATTTTCAATTTTAATTTCAATTTGATTGTAATTTTTTTTTTTTTATTAACCTAAAACATGACCTAGTATATGCATAAAATGACGTCAAATTCTTCGTGAAACGTAACCTAGAATTAGATCCTCGTTATGTAAACAAAACCCAAACATATCATTGGGAAGTGATTCAGTAATTAAACTTTAATAAATCTCTTTTTGTTCTTTTCTTTCATTCTAGATGAAACTCCTTTCAAAGTATCAATTAATCATCAAGGAGGAGCGGTATTTGAAATTCACCTCTTCTCTCTTTTTTTTTTCTTTTTTTACAAATAGAGAAGTTCTGTGTATAATTCGAATATTATAAAGATTATCGTATATAACACAAAAATTTCTCTGACAATTCCCTGCAGTCGAGCTTGTAGGTCATAAATATCACAATATTTTTACCATACTTTTACTTCATCAAATCTAAATACCAATATGTATTATTTTTTTTCCTGAAATATTTACGTGATATTCGGTTCGGTTTAGTTTTTTTTGTTAGTTCCTTCATCAAAAACCGAAACCGAACCAATATATTTCGATCTTCTAAAATATCAAACAGAATGATCCAATATTATTTAAAAAAAACCAAACCGATCCATTGAAATGAAAAATTTTCATAATCTCGATGTGCAATCAAATTCTTCAAAATCTTTGATTAGGGTGTTTGGTTTGTCGGAATCTTATTCGATACGATGCCATCGGGGTACGGCTTAGGATGAATTGAGCAGTAGATGTTACTGTCTAGCAAGGGTTTAGACGTCAATGAGTTTTGAATTTGGGTTGGTAGCAGTTATATATATGTGACCGTTTCTTGTTAGAAAATTAGTTAATGCTCTGAATTGTGCAAATAAACCTCAACTGCATGTTCTTTGTCTCTCTCTGGTACTTTTCATGACCTAATTCTATGTCTCAGCTTTGATATATCATGCCATCTAATCATTTAAATGGTAAATTAGAATTTGAACAAAGTTATAATTTAAGTTCTTAATAGTTTTAATTAATTTGTATGTTATTTAAGGATAAGATGGATTAGTTTTACTAAATTCTATTATTTTGATTCATACTAAGATTAAATTTAAATTTAATTAAATTCTTAAAAACACAAGTACTTCGGCGTAGATATCAAAGCCATGAAAATTACGTGTTGAAATAGTAGTTGTATGTTTAAATTTCAAAAACAAAAAAAATGAAATGGTTATCAGATGGGCTTAAAAAGTTTAGATTTTTAAACGGTAGGAACTTCTTCAGCATAATTAAGATAATTAAAAAACACGCCACGACACTAATACAAGAACCGTAACGGTTTCTTTCTCAGGAACATAAAGAGAAGAAAATTTGTGAACATGATGGTCAAAAGCATTCAATCTATCATTGTTCTTTTTATCAATGAGTTAATTTTCTATGAATTTTTTTGGCATTTAAATGTTGTAAAATCAGAGAGTATGTCTGTTGATAACAATAGTC